>JAPYZD010000316.1:0-104463 GCA_030522725.1 Ichneumoninae sp. B BG-2022a | reverse complement strand
ACAAAATTATTAATATAATGCATTTTGAAGTGCGTATTTATAATGCATAGCGGGTGTCACAAAATTATTAATATAATGCATTTTGATGTGCGTATTCTATAATGCATACGAGTGTTATTATTGAATATTTTTTTTAAAATTATTTAGAGAATGAGTGCACATTAAATAAATGCATTAAATGATTTTATATAATTATATTCATGTTAGGATATATTAAAAATTTGGTCACATTACTATGTTGAAAAATTTGAGTATCCTTTAATTGCAATTTCTCCATATTATATACCAAAAGAAATTGAAGACATAATTTGGGTGAGGTTATTTTTTTTTTAGTTTTTTTCAAGAAAAATATTTTAGATTATGAAATTTGTTGGTTATTATTAAAAATAAATCTACCGGCAAAAGAAGATAATATACCACGACCACATTATCCTGAGATTTTAAGTTCGCCTATTGATGAATGGCCTTTAAATCCAAAAAGAATGCGTCTTATGACAAAGTTCTATGGTTTAATTAAATGGCCTTTTATGAAGAATAAGGACTGGCAAATGCTGAAAAACAAACTTATTTAATAAATAAAATTTTCCAATGACAACAATTACGCAACAACCGAGGTGAAATATGCATAAAATAAAATTTTTTTTTTTTTTTTAGGTTTCTGACTCCAACAATATCATCAAAAAAATGCATAGTCAGACCTTCACGCTATATAGAACAAGAACAGGTATATATATTTTTCAAAAATATTTTGATAGGAGGAAAATTGTCGAAAGTCTTCGGTGGGTAGCTCTCCTGGTTTGTTTCCACTACCGCCAAAAAAAAAATCATCTTATGAGCAGAAATCAAAAATTCTCACAGATACTGCTCCCACTATACAAACAGGAGGGAAATGTCCCTTACCCGCACGACGATCCTTCTTATCTCCAACAGTATCATCTTCATCTCCCTTATCAGCAATTAAAAGGTCCAATTCTTTGCCACGTAATGAAAAGTTCTCATCAAAACTAATAAATACAACTACACCGAATCAATTTCGGAAAACATCATTCGACCATTTATCTGGATCGAAACATATTTCATTTCCTAAACCACGTAATACTCCTACCTTATGTCCCAATTTACCTCCTCCACCATGTCCCAAAGCCAGTAGTCGTTTATCTTTACTAGAACGATTTTGCATTGATTCCTCATCACTTAGCGCTGAAAGTCGTATTTCATCACCATTAGCGAATTCAACTCATCGTCGTCGTGGGATAACACATACACACACGGCAACACAAACAGAAAATAATAATAATAATAATAATAATATTATTGAATTCTTCTGTGACGAAGTTCTCTGTGATAAATTTAAAGATGAGATAGCGAAAAGAGTTGTTTCTATGATTAAAGTTAACGCGCCATTTGCGGAAGAATTCAGACAATTGCGAATCTCAATTGATGACCTGGGATCTAAGTTACACAAGGCAACAAGAAATTGCATATCAACAGCTTTACGACATCGACATGCCATAGATTTAAGCTGTTCCGTATCTGACTTTACAACGAGATCTTCAATTAGACGGTATGCACATATTGGTCCGGCTACTTCTGCTACACCACTTCGTTATAATAATGGAAGAGATCACAGAAATTTGGAGCCCATATCCCGTTCTGCTATACAATCAGTAGGAACAGGATTAAGTCATATGGAGAATACTCCCTTTTCTTGGGCTCTAACTGAATCTCATATAGACTTAAATCTCTCAAATCTCAGTGGCAGCAATGATGATCCTCCGTTAGAATACAGTACATTCAGTCTTAACGACATGAATCTAGAGGGAGGCGGGAGTATTTATAATCGTGAAAAAAATTCAAATAAGAAATTAGACTCAAATGAGGTTGTGATTGAGCTAGTACAGTCTATTGAAGAAATCTCGCCTAAAACAGGTCAATTCAATCCAGAATTACTTGAAACGCTTTTACGGGATGAAAGACAATGTACGACAACAAAACCTCGAATTATTGAAACAACAACAACAACAACAAGCGAAAATATACTCTCCCTATCAATAGGTGGTAATTCTGAACAAAGCTCAATTCCGGCATCTGAAATTTCAGGCTTAAAGACAATTCCTGAAATTGACTCATCTCAAGAATCAGATGTACCTGTTCCTTCATGTATACCTACATAAATCTAATTTTGGGACAGTAAAAAACGACCAGCGATACCTGAAACTGCATCATGCTGTCTGCCGCGGCAAAATTACGGAAGCTGCGAGACCTTCTACGCATTAACACACTTGATGCATTGATAGTACCTACAGCTGATCCTCATAGTTCTGAATATACTCCAGAATATTTTAAGAGACGAATGTATATAAGTGGATTTACTGGGAGCGCAGGCACAGCTTTGATTACTCAAAATGAAGCATTATTATGGACAGATGGAAGGTAAGTTTAAAAATGACGTTTATTTCATTGCAGATATTTCCTTCAAGCAGCTGAGGAATTAGATGGATCCCTTTGGAAGTTGATGAAATCCCAAATGTCTGGTGTACCTACCATTGAAGATTGGTTAAGAAATCAACCAGGTGGTAAGTCTCTGCATTTGTTTTTTAAAAAACTTTTTTTCAAGAACTTAAGCTCGGGTATGATCCATCTGTGACGACTTTAAGTTCTTTTAAGAAACTCGATAAAGCACTTGAGAATCCTGAAAAGTCAAAAAAGCTTATTGCAACTGAAATAAATCTTGTTGATTCTGTTTGGGACTCTGATGATAAACGACCGAATCTTCCTGACTCGAATGTATGGGTTTTGGGAAATGAAAGAGCTGGAAAATCAACTTCTGCAAAAATTGAATATATTCAAGAACAGCTTGAAAAAAACTTAGCCCATGCATGCGTTTTTTCTGTAAGAAAATTCATTATTTAAAAAAATTTATTCAAAAAACATTTTCAGCTTCTCGATGATGTCGCATATATAACTAATCTTCGAGCGAGTGATATTGAATTTTGTCCTGTATTTCTTTCATATATGATAATAACTCGAGATGAATTAATGTAAGAAAAAGAAAAAATAATAATAATAATAATAAAATTTAGGATTTATGTTAATGAAAATAGATTATCAATTGAAGCAAAGAAACATTTGATTGATAATAAAATAATAATAAAGTAAGTTATAATTGAAATAATATAAATTCTAAGAAAATATGATGATATATTTGAAGACATAAATTTATTATCACAAAAAAAAGATTTTAAAATTTGGATGGATGATAGAACAAATATGAAAATATATCATAGTGTTGGAAATGAAAATAAAATATTTATAAAAATGTCACCCGCATATTATTCAAAAGTAAAATTAAAATTTTTTTAATTTTTTTTTTCTCAGGCTATAAAGAACTCTGTAGAATTAGAAGGGATGAAAGAAGCTCATATTAAAGATGCATTAGCAAAGATAGCTTTTTTATCTTGGGTTGAAAACATTGCTTTGAATAATTTTGATTTACTATCTAAAGAAACTGAATATACTTTAGCTATTAAATTAAATAAATTTAGAGAAATGATGGTGAGTTTTTTCGAAGTTTTATTTTATTAGCCTGGTAATCTTGGACCAAGTTTTGAGACTATATCTTCTATTGGTTCTAATGCAGCTATTATACATTATAAACCTGAAAAGAATAATTCAAAATATATAACAAAAGATGTATACTTAGTTGATTCTGGTGGACAATATATGTAAGTTATTTATTATATTAATTTTATTTTTAAATGAATTTTATCACTTATTTTTTTATTATATTTTTTTATTTAAATTATTTTTATTATATTCATTATAATTGTATTTTTATTAAATTTTATAATTATTTATTATATGAGATTTTTATTTTTTCAAAATTATATTAAAATAATTATAATTCTAAAATTATAAATATCTTTATTTAAATAATTATTAAAATAATATATTTTTAAAAAAATAGGGAAGGAACAACAGATGTAACTCGTTGTTTACACTTGGGAATACCAACAGAAATAGAAAAAAATTTATATACTCTTGTTTTAAAGGTTTGTTTAAATTTTAAAAATTGATTTAGGGACATTTAGCATTACAAAGACAAAAATTTCCAAAAAATGTGAAAGGAGTACAATTAGATGTTATTGCACGTATGGCTCTTTGGAATAATGGATTGGATTATTTACACGGAACTGGTCATGGTGTTGGATCAGTTTTATTAGTACATGAAGGGCCACAATATATATCTTCACATATAACTGTAAAAAATTCAGCGGGAGTTAAATTATTTTCAGGGAGCTGAATCTAATTTGGTACCTGGTATGATACTTTCAAATGAGCCAGGGTATTATGAGACAGGAAAATTTGGTTAATATTTTTTAATATTTTTTAATTTTTAAATATTTTTTTAGAACTGAATTAAAAAGTCCTAATGGAGATTTTTTTTATGGTTTTGAAAATTTAACTTTAATACCTTATTCAAAAAAATTAATGAATTTGAATTTATTAAATGATGAAGTAATTAAATTAATTTTTTTTTTATTTTTTTAGGAGATAAAACAATTAAATGAATATCATAAACGTATTTGGGACATATTAAATTTAAGACTAACTTTATGTAAAAATTTACCAGATATAAATTTAACGCTTGAATGGTTAAAAGATGCAACATCATTAATTATAAAATAAAATATTTTATTCAAAAAAAAGTGGAAGAATTATTTAAAATATTTGGATCATAGGGAGTTCCTTTAAAAGGTGAACCTTCAGCATTCCATGCAATTTTCAAAGCTTTTTCAGTTTCAATTTGTTCTGTTGTTTTATTACCTAATAATTGTTGATCTCTATCAAATATAACTTTTCTTATAGATTCCTAAAAACAATTTTAAAAAATTTAAAATAACATACTTGAGTTTCTTGATCATAATCATTTATTCTTTTAGTACTTTCAATTTTTGTTAAATCAATTTTGGTTTCATTTTCTAAAACAGAACTCCACCATTTTTCTTGATATTTTTCTATATTAAGCAATAATTTATTACCATCAATTATACACCAATTTGAATCTTCTACATTAATAATATCTTCAAAAATTCCGTTTAATAAAATTATGTTATTATCAATAATTATTTTAATTGTTTTTTTATTTAATAATATATTCAATCTATCTTTTTTTATTGGATGAGGTAATGGTAATATTAATTCAATTGTTAATTCTTTAATATTTTGATTCCACCAATATTTATCGGTTTTTCCTCCATTCCAAATTGAAATGCGATTATTTTCAATAATATCATTATTTTTATTTATAATTAATTTATTATTTTTATTCCCATCTATTTCATAATTTTTTTTCTCATCAACTTCATTATTTTTATTATTATCTACTTCATTATTTTTATTATTATCTACTTCATTATTTTTATTATTATTTTGGATTAAATTTTGTTGTTTTTTAAATGCATTAATTATTAAAGATTCTGCTTTGCCTTTTGGAAAACCTTTTTTTTTATCATTTTTGATTATTAAAAATAAATCAGTTTTACGTTTTAAGAAACTAAAAAAAATATCAAGTAATTCCTCAATATTTTTACAATTTTGAGCTATATTTAATAATAAGTCATCATATTTATCCATTTATATTATTAGGCAATTAGTCAACAGTTATTAATTAAAATTATTAATTTTTTATATAAAAATCTTGGTATCAAATAATTCAAATTTGTTTTAATCTTAAATTATATATTATTATTATTATTATTATTTTAATTTCTTACTTCTAATCTTGCAATTTCACGTCTTATATCATTTTTATTTATATTTTTTTTTTTTATAAGCTCAAGTCCCAAAATAATAAATATTGTTGTTATATTTAAATTTTCATCACCCGGTAAAATCTATTATTTTTATTAATAAAAATCTCATACCAATGATATTCCTTGTTTTTCTATTATTTTTTCTGCTTCGTTTATTAGTGTTAACCAAACATTTAAACTGAAAAAAAAAAAAATAAAATTTTGAAAAAAAATAATAAAATAGGTTTTAAAAAAACATAAATAATAAATTTTTCTAAAAATTTTTTAACATCTTACTCTTTTGATTGTTTTGATAATTTTGGACATTTCAACCATATCCCTGTGTCATTAATACAATCTAAAAAAAGAATTATTTTAAAAAAATAAAAATTAATTATATATTTTATTTAGAAAAAATTAAATTATCATTGTAAGAAAATAAAAATTACATATTTTATTTATATTAACTATAATTATTATTTCAATAAATACAATTATTAGTAAAAAATTAATTATTATAATTAATATAAATTTAAAGATAATAATTATTCATAGAAAATTTACTTGAATTGTTATAAATAAACAATGGCAAAAAATATAATGTCCCAGGTTTTTTTTCAAATTTAATAATATTTTTGTTATTTTCTCTCCAAAAACCAAAACCAGCATTTGGATAAATAGAAAGAGAATACATATTTTTAATTAAATTTTTGATTGAATTTTCAATATCTATATCTGTAGATAAAGTTAAAAAATAATTTAAATTTTCATGAAAACTTTTAGACGTAAGTCCCAATGACCAAGATTCTTCATCATCAGCAGCTCCTTGAATATATACTGCATCACTAGTAAGTAAATTAGATTTAAATTTCTTTACTTTAATAAAGGCTTAGATGAAAATGAAGCCGTTAAGCAAATAATAGGATAAAATAACGATGTATCAACACCATTCAATATTTCATCTAAATCCTCAGAAGGACAAACCCATAATGGACGAAAAAGCTTGCGACTTTTTGAATAGATTTTTTTTAAAACGACTTACTCTTTCTTTAATTTTTCAATTACTTCATTGGGAACCACTGTATAAAGGTTTAGGAGAATATGCGAAGTCTTACAACTATAGAATTCATCTACGTATTCAGGCAGTCTTTGTGATATAAAATGTTCTTCTATCGAAACATTTATAACAAAAAGCCTTTACCTGGCTCCATCATCCATTCAGGCAATATTTTGAAATCTGCATTCTTATCTTCATTCTATTCTTTTCGTAATATCTTTAGATATCTTACATTTTTAATTTTATTAATAACGGCGCACCAAATGGGTACTGTGCGCACGAATGAATCAGGAAAAACTTTTCCTGTAACAAGAATTAATTTAAAAAATCATTATGCACCCGAACACAAAATTGTATCTCTATATCAATATTACCTTTACGGGTTGCGTCCACTATGACGAGTCCTTTCCAATGATCGCCCAATAAATCCAGCAAACAAAGATTCAATCTGTTTGCAGGACAAAATACTGCGCACTTGGAGTACCTTGATCCACTGAAATTTTTTTGATAACTATGACCATCAGTTGATTTGAAATGCGATAGCGCAACAGCTGTGGGCGCGTACCACAATCCGCAACGAATGTTTGCTACTAAAGCTAAAGAATTGGAGTAATTCCTGATAAAATCTGATAAAACTTTTACGCTTATTTAATGCAATCTTACTGACTACAACTTTTGCATCATGCGCTATGCTGTGGAGCCTATTGCGTATACTTTGATCTGATCTTTTCACTTCTTTCAGAAGAATTTGGATATCATTGCTTATTGTATGTTGATTTTCTAATGTCGCTAATTCATTGTTAGCGATGAAATTATCGCTTGGCATGGGACTATAACAGGTCAAGCGCCGGTGCTCACGAAAGACTATGCATTGTGTCGCCGCATAATGGCAGCTATCAAAACAACAATCAAAAGTATGCATATGACATTCAAGAAAATCTTGACAAGAATTACGTATATGTCATTTGAGAAAATTATTAAAAGAGTTTTTATGCAGCATCATCTCCTTGAGCCATATAAATAACTCTTACCGTATATATGAAAAGAATCTTGTATCTTAAATAGAAGTATGTCAAAATACTTAAAGTAGAAGTTGCATAAAATTCTAGCTTCTTAAACCCTTAGGCATGCACGTAACAGTCCCGCAAGCCCTTAATAAAATTCAACAAGTAGTATGCGAGAAATCATACATGTACAAATTGGTAAATGCGGCAATCAAGTAGGATGTAAATTCTGGGAGGTCCTTTGCGATGAACATGGTATAAATAATTCGGGTAATTTTGAAGGTCAATCAGATTTACAACTTCAAAGATTAAATGTTTATTTTGATGAAGCAAATAGTGGACGTTTTGTACCACGAGCAGTTCTTATAGATTTGGAACCTTCAACTTTAGAATCATGTCAACATTCGGTTAATGGAAATTTGTTTGATCCCAATTCATTTGTATTCGGAGAATCTGGAGCTGCAAATAATTGGGCCAAAGGATTTTATAGTGAAGGAGCGGTTTTACTTGATACAGCTTTAGATCTTATAAGACTTAAAGCAGAATATGCAGATTGTTTACAGGGATTTCAAATAGTTCATTCGATTGGTGGAGGCACTGGAAGTGGTCTATGTTCATTATTATTACAAAAATTAAGAGAAGAATATTCTGATCGTATACTTGAAAACTTCACAATATTTCCTTCACCAAAAGTATCTGATATGGTTGTTGAGCCTTATAATGCAATATTAAGTATACATGGTTTAGTTGAGAATTCAGATGAGGTTCTGATGCTTGATAATGAGGCTTTATATTATATATGCTTTAAAGTTCTAAAATTGAAACAACCTTCTTACGAGGATATAAATAAATTAATTTCAACAGTTATGTCTTGTATAACATCTTCTTTAAGATTTCCAGGACAACTTAATTCTGATTTACGTAAAATTGCTGTTAATTTGATACCCTTTCCAAGATTACATTTTTTTATGACATCATATGCTCCATTAGCATCTTTTGGTGAAAAAGATTTTTCACGCATTACAGTTTCAGAAATAACGAAAAGTTTATTTCAAAAAACAAATGTAATGTGTGCAGTTGATCCAACTTATGGAAAGTATTTATGTTGTTCAAATATATATAGAGGCAGAATATCACCAAAACAAATTGATGATTCATTATCAGTTATTCAAAATGACATTTATTCCTCTAATTTTGTTGATTGGATTCCACATAATATTCAATATACTCTGTGCGATATACCACCAAAAAATACTAAAATTTGTGCCACTGCTATTTTAAATAGTACATCTATTAGATTATTGTTTAATCGTGTTTCTAATCAATTTCGTTCTATGTTCTCTAAGAAAGCATTTCTTCATTGGTATACTAATGAAGGTATGGAAGAAATGGAGTTTACTGAAGCTGAATCTAATTTGGAGGATTTATGTAATGAATATGCTCAATATGAAATTAATAATGATGATAATGATGATGATGATGATTCAATAAATACAAATAATCAAAATTTACAAGAAGACAAAGAAGAATTAACAAATATTATTAATTAAGGAAAAATTATCTATTAAATTTCGAAGAATTTATAAAATTTAAATTAACATACAAATACACACACTTTTTAAAAATCAACAGACTCTAAAAACAATTGTTATTATTATTTATTATATATTTATTATTATTTATTATTATTATTTATATAATATAGATGATTTTTTACGACGTTTTTTTTCAATTATTTTATTTGATTCATTATTATTATTATTATTACGTTTTCCACTACGTAATATACGATTTTCACCTGATAGCATTAAAGCTAAATTATAATCATCCAATAATTGTCTTCTTTCGTCTAAAGATATTTGTCTCTTAAATTTTTTTGTTGGACTTTCATTTTATTATTATTATTATTATTATTATTATTATTATTTTTATTATTATTATCTGATGTATCTTTATCTGGAAAAAATTTATTTTCTCTGTCCAAATTATTTTGCTGTTCTTTAATTAATTCATTTTCTTCAAATAATTCATTCAATTCTTGTTGTTGTTTATTAATTAATTCATTCTCTAATTCTTTATTATCATTTTTTATTTCTTCTTTTAAATAGAATTCATTATTTTTTTTTTCTTCTAATTGATTATTATTATCATTTAGTTTTTCTAATTCATTATTTTTTTTTTGTAATAATAAATTATTATTATTTTTTTCAAGATTTTTATTTTTTTCTTCTAATTCATTATTATTGTTAATTTTTTTTATTAAATTAGAATTATTATTTATTAGATTTTCTTCTACTGAAATTTCTTCCTCATTAATTAAAGGTGATGATTTTTGTTCACTTACTTTTTCTTCGTTAATTGTTTTACTTATAATTCCTTCAATAGTATAATGAACACTTCCAGATCTTGTACTTCTTGAACTATCTGTAATATTATTTGTAATTTCATTTCCTGTTTGTTGTCTTATTAATGCTTGCCCTGGTTGTACTAAAACAATTATACGATTATTATTATTATTATAATTATTATTATTTGCTCCTTTTCTGTAGCTTGTGATTTGATTTGATAATGTAGAATTATTATGATTTTTTTTCCAATTAGTTGCAGCACAATTGCACCATTTTCCCGCTACTTCGAGTGATCGTCTAAGATCTGTTTCTATACGTCTGCGTCTTTCAAGATCAAATTGTAACTCTTGATGTCTTATACCTTTTTGCAGTCCCAAAGAAAGATCAGATCTTGTTAAACGCTTTTTTCCTTTACCTCGACTAGATAACCACATACCCAATTCAATATGACACCATTCAGCTTGCTCAATTAAGGGTCTTTCACAACGTGCCGCCATATGTTGTAATAAATTCTTCTCTTCAATTCGATCTATTGAAATTGAAAGATTCTGTTGCAATTTTTGAAGTCTTTCAAAACCTATTAAGGAAAAATTTGCATCTCCTGGAGAATGAATACTAAATTCAACACTATCGTCTGGAATCTTGGATTTGAGAGCTTCCCCACATCTTTTTATCAATATTGGCGGCAAAAGCAAAAAATTGCGTTTATTTGCTGATGTTTCATCTGCTACATTGGGATTTGTTGTCAAATTAACAAGAGAATTTTGTATTTCCGATTCAACATTTTGTCGCTCGATTGTGCCCGGTGTCACTGATGTAGCAGCATTTTGTTTTGCAGCAGTAACATTTGCATTTTGCGCACTTTTTTCTTCTAATTTTTCATGTATTGATGCAGCCACAGGACCAGCAGCACTGCATGTTTTAACTAATCTTGCGCGCTGTTCTAATTGTGCGTCTTCCTCAGATTGTTCAGGGATATCGCATGAAGCACGAGATGTATCCCAAGTATTCATCCAACACGCCCAACTTTCTTCAGCTTGCACCGCTGCAGCTTCAGACTCTGTACAATTAAATAGCGCACGCCATTTTCTGCACATTTCACATTGTGCCCATTGCAAAATTACTGATGATGTAGTAGCAAATGGTGCCGCGGTATCAACAACAAGTGGTTGTTGTTGTTGTTGTTCTTTTGGAGCGTCTGTTGTTGATTCTTCTGGTACAGCACAATTAGAATGAGTTTCATCCCACTTATTAGAAGTGCATGACCAAAATGGTTCTGCTTCCAGTAAATCATACTCCGCTTGAGTACATCCTGGCAAGGATCGCCAACGACCACATAAATCGCAACATGCCCAAAACTTTGCAGGTGCATTTATCAATGGTTGCTGTTGATCCGCCGCCGTTGCCGTTATTAAATCCAATGCATTATGACGTCGCTTAGATCTTAATCTACCACTAGAACGAGTACTTATACTACCACCAGAACTGAAATATGGAGGTATTTCGGAATTGCCACCAGTAGCGGCAGTAAAAGCAGTATTTATTGTTGTATTTCCATTTGGTGTTTCATCAAACTTGATCAATTCTTTTGCTATTAAAGCCTGATCTACTCCTAATAGACCTCGACAAACCGAGCATTTTGTTGCAGATCCTTTTTTTGCATTTGCTATTATTGTTTCTAAATCAATAGGCACTGCAGCTTGATCCGTTGAAATTCCAATTGTTTCACGTAATCGAGATACATATGATCTTTTAACATAAATAGTAGCTCTGTGTCTTTCACCAGAAACGGCCATATCCATTGATATTTGGCATATAGGTTCAGCATCAATTGCAAATTCGGAAAGATCTAAAAAAAAATATCTCAAACTTTTTTGTTTACCTTTACGAAAAGTTATGAAAACAAATGCAGTTTTACTTGCATTAAATAAAGAAATAAATCTGAAAAATGCATGTAATAAATTTATTTAAAAAAAAGATTGATAATATTACCTTTCAATCATAAAAGCTGGCATAGCTAAATCAAAGCTGAATACATGTGTTACAGGATCTAATGATTGAATCAATACAGCATCCAAATGACAAAAAGCAACACGACAATCGCCTGAAGCTTCAAAAATATCTAATTCACGAGATAACTGATTTTTAAATAATAATTATTGTGAAGTACGTACTCTTTTTTGGATCATTATTGTATGTAAATCTGTCAATGTTCGAAGCGATAAATTATAAGCATTTTCATCGATTTCGACGCCAACTATTATAAAAAAAAATATAAAAAATTATTAAAAAAAAATATAAAAAATTATAAAAAAAAAATATAAAAAATTACAGAACTTACGTGATGCTCGAACCTTTGCTAAAAGGGCAACTACAACACTAGGTAATCCACGACCTGATCCTACATCGAGAAAAACCGAATTCTAAAAAATTTTTATTTAAAAATATTAACATACTTGATCTAAGAAAAAATAATCCTGTAATAATTGACATAATGCTTGGATTGATGATAATTTATTTTCTCCATACATTCCTTCAAGTGACGTAACTAAGTTTGAAGTACTTGATTGTAAAGCCCGTAATAATGCGTTTTTTTCATATGAAGTAAAGGTAGAATTGATTGATGGGCC
This sequence comes from Ichneumoninae sp. B BG-2022a, assembly GCA_030522725.1. Classification (NCBI taxonomy): domain Eukaryota; kingdom Metazoa; phylum Arthropoda; class Insecta; order Hymenoptera; family Ichneumonidae; species Ichneumoninae sp. B BG-2022a. Next base: position 91,629 of record JAPYZD010000316.1, on the reverse strand, counting down.
ATCTTCTTCTTTAGTGAATTGATGATTTTTACATAAATTGAAAAACTCATCCACAACCGCATCACTTGCAGGATACTCAATAGGTGGTAAGTGTTGTTGTTGTTGTTGTTGTTGTTTGGTTTGATAAATATCTGGTTCTTCAAAAACCTCAACTTGTTTTGATTCGTTATTTAGTTTTTCTGTGTATGCATTTATTCCGTCACTTGAACAACGCCGTGGCATTCTTCTTTTTGCTGGTACTAATGGGGAATAAGCTACAAGGGGAGGAGGTAATGATGGAGGGTCTTTTGTATACGGTTGTGATATTAAGAGCGTTGGTTTTGCGGAAAAAGATGACAAAACACCTCCTGGTGCAAAGCATCTATTGTTCTGAACGGCAACTCCTACAACTACAGGAGATGATGGTGCATTCGAGTTTGTGTATCTACTTGGTAATTTTCTGATTGGATTATTCTGATAAGACGTGCAAGCAACTCCAGTTGCTTGATGACTTGCATGTATCAAAGCTGCTTGTTGTCTTGATATATCACCACTGTTCCTCCTTTGATTAACGTTACTTAACCCTGCTCCTAAATGCCAGTTACCACCATTATGTAATGGTGGCCCTTTCAATATTGTCACAGGTGTGCAAGCAGAAACTTTCTTTGAGCCACACAGTTGACCGGTTCTCAGCATAGGCCTGCAAGGCACCTGCTGAGGAGGCCTTGCATTCACTTGTGTTGTCGTCGACGCCGTCGCTAGTATTCCCCCTCCTCCTCCTCCGGGACATGTGAATGAATGACGTCGTGATTTACTCATAGTCAATGGCATGCAATGTTGTTGTGGCGAGACATTGTTAACTGGATTTATTAATGGACTTCCAACTGAAAGTGAAGTCAATGGAATAATTAGATTCGGGATTGATAGATTTAATGTTGTATTCAGCTTTTCTTTTTGGTCGAGCGATTGTTGTGAGTTGTCTATTTGATGCGCAGTCATACGACCTAAGCCTTTCTCCATCGATGTATCAATATCATGCATAGCGAATAAACCTTTCGACTCCACAGATCGTGCAGTACTACAAAGATCAGATTCCATTGACTTTGATGGATATTTTGTCTCTTGTTGATCTGAACTACACAGATTTTTCAAATTAACATTAGCGGACGGTATTATTATTGTAGGTAATGTTGTTGCTTCATGTCCTACTGCTGAGCGATAGCTACCATTCGTTGATGGCTGCTCATCAGTCTGTTGTACATTAGAGGACGCTGCTGCAACTAACAATTCTTGTAGCTTTTCACTATGCATAGAGTCAGAATAAATCTCCTCTTTAGGTGTGTCAGTCACACTTGTCATATTACATGACGTTGAAGCACTAGAAACATGTGCATTTGCAGATTTGTGATGGTGACCTGCTTCGAGAATTATTCCTGCTCCCGATAGCTGCCCTTCCTTCATTATTTGCGACGGAAAGTCAGCTGTCTGTCCTATCGCTAATGCCTCAGAGGACATTTGCGAGTTGTCACCAGTACCATGTATTTGGGAGCCATTTCTCGAAGCCCAAACTAAAGGAAGTGCAGGCAATTTTAACCCTGATGACACCTCCCAATCTTTCACAGCTGCCTCAGAATTATCTAATACCGATTTATTGCCAGATGCTGCGATGTTTAGCATTCGAAAATCGACTTTTAAGTAAACTTTAAATCGGCAGCGAAACGCCAAAAATTAAAATAAATTGTGCCTTTAAAATTAGTATTAATTTTTAACAAAAGAGTTAACCTCTTCACTCCAGCATCCTGAGACGTTTTTTCCCAATAATCTGGCTTTATGTGTCCTTGGCGGCGCTTACAGGTATCTTAACCTTTGAAATCTGTTTTTGTTTGTATTTTGGGTACTCGAAACAGGACCAGGATGAAAATTAATTATTTTTAATAATTTTCGGCGGAACTCAATAAAGGTAGTTCGCGTGGCTATAATAACTATCTGAAGTCGCAAATAATAGACGAGCTTATCTAGATTGATATATAACTGAAAAATATATATAAATTAGACAATTTTACAGAGAATATTTATTCGAGTGTCTTGTTGGTGCACCAATTTCTTATAGCTGTCCACTGAAGCACATTATATAAATGATACAATTCAAAAGGACAATTTTTCAATTTAACATCACTGTCACCAGTTTTTTTGACTGACCGGTAAATAAAACAGAAGGGGAATAGCGCAAACGCAAGACACAAAAATCTGAATATTGTGATAATTACATTTACTTACTAATAAAGGGATAGCGCAAATAAAAATAATTGGTAGAAATAGTATTAATGGAAATAAAATAGTTATAATAACAGGTAATAAACAAAAGAATGGAATAGAAACAAAGCACAAAATAGGTAAAGTAATAAATATAACAATTGCAATAAAAGGTTGATTTTGAGAAGTCATTTCTTGTGCCCATGTCTGTTTTTTGTTTTTTGCTGAATTATACTTTAAAGTGAATTTATCAAATAAGTAATTTCGTAATTGTTTTGAGATGAGAATAATTGGAAGAAGGCATATAAGCTATAAAGATTTAATTACATAAATAACAACATCTTACGGGTATTGCACATATGAATAGTAACAATGTCATTAAAAGCATTGGCAGACTCATTACTGCAATATAACATATTAAACCTGCAAGAAAAATCACAAATGGAATTTTCTCTTTTTTATATTCTAAATTATTTATTGAAGTCTTTTTTGAATTTAATGTATCAATTATTATTTTTTTTTTTTTTTCATCTTGATTAGTAGCTAATTCATTAAACCAACGAGTAGGTACATAACCTCCCATTTTGGTGTTGTGATTGTGATTATCCTGAGTGGGTAATGATTGCGCTTTTGTGGGGACAATTAATTTGTATGAACTTCTATCATCGCTTGAAGAAGTATGGGGACAAGTACTAAGATGTCCTTCAGAAGCGGAAGTAGTTATAGGAGAATGCATAAGGTTATCTTCTATAGTAACAGCGTTTTCATAATTCATGATTTTATTCTCAACAATAGTGTCGATTTCTGGTGAATCCAAGAAATCAAGAGACTCTTCTTCATCAAGCGTCATTACTTCTTTCAAAGAAGGGGAAGAAGAACTTAAGTTGGATAATGTCCCATTTTGTGAAAAGATGCAAGTTTTATTTCTTAGACCATCTTTTTTTTTATTCAATCCAGAAGATCTTTTTTTTGTGGAAGTTTTCTCTTCTGATGATGAAGAGCAAGAAGAAATTTTTCTTGTCAATGAATCAGGCCACGATTTTGATAATACTCTAGATGATTTGTTTTCAACATCTGGGACATCAAGTGGCGATTTTGAGAAATCTTTCGATTTTTTTTTTTTTATGAGAGTTTTGGTCAATGACACAGATGATAAATTTGCAGCAGCACCTCCTGATTCGTTGCTGTTTGGCGCTTCTTGAACAGTCATTTTCAAAGAATTTTTTATTGTGAGTTTAAAGTCCCAGGTTTGAGGCTATAAAGCATGTTTCTTTGGCTCTTGCGCCTCATCATCTATTTCATCTTGCTTCCATATATTTGATTCTGTGGTTCTGTTATCTGTTTGATCTGATTCAAACGACAATTTCGAGGGTTTGCGCCCGAAATAAATGTCACGTATAATAGTTGGATCTGCTTGTGGCGGATGTTCGAGAGGCCGCGTTTTCGTACTCACATAACGTAGGAAAAAAGGTGTAGAACCTAAGAACACAGCAATTGTTGGAGCCAAAATATTGCCGGCAATAAGAAAACCGGCAACTTTTCGCTCTTTAGGAGCATTTTTACCGCCTCTACTGAATATTTTGTGCCAGACTATAGTCATACTGCTGCATGTCTATTTTTGAGATGTTTGTATGAATTGTTTATAAAGATTACATAATTAATGGAGTACTAGCGCGATGAAGTAAGATTAATGGGGAGTTCGTGCTTTCGTGGTGCTGCTGTTCAAGATTCGCCTCGCCGTCCACCAGGTCCATATCCAGATATCAATTCTCGTACAGAGAATTCACAGGCGCCCAAAACTAATAAAAAAGCAGGACGAACAGACACTTGTAGTACCGCTGAAGATAGCTCATAATAGAAACAACAGCGCAGAGCAATTTATGAGCGCAATGACAGACGCAGTGGCAGAGCGTATTTTTATGTCTGCTAATGAGTCGTACGATGTGCAAACGAAAGAATTGTCTGTGACACAAAATTTTGTTGATGTAAGAAATATAATCAACTAGACTGATGTATATAATAATTTGCGGCACATTATACACACATAGAGAGGTTTATTCTGGATACACAGGCAATCTTTTTTTCAACACTTGGTTTAATTATAGCAATTAAGCCGGAGGGCAAATTTGAGATCCTTAGCTCCCCAGCTCCATTAATAGATGTTTATGAAGACTCAAAAGAGAACTCATATTCACCTGGTGCTTATCCAGAAACAAAATCTCAATGGACAATGCCATTATCGAGCTTCTGGAGTCAAGTTGGTAGCTTTACATGTATCGCAATCGGACCTTTAAATAGTAATCTCGTATTTGTTGGTACCTCTACAGGTTTGTTTTTTCAAAAACGCATCGTCAAATGTTTCAGGCTATCTGTTGATTTTCAAAATAATAATCAAATTACCTGAATCTACTACTCCAATATTAGAGCCTCTCATTTGGTCACATGTAGCAGAGGTATTATTCATGAAAAAAAACGTTTTGTGACTTTACAGACAGTTAATCAATTTATCGGTGAACCATCAAAAAATGATGCCTCAGTAATATCACTTGACGTTTGTACAAGTCCAACTATTGACGACTCTATGATAGTTGCAGTTGTACTAGAGTCCTCATACTTGGTTATCTATAACATTAATATTGATAAAGGTCCTATACCCATCGATGTCTTAGAAATGCCTGAAGGACTAACTCGAGTTGCTGTTAAACAAAGTAAGAAATGAACAATTAAAAACAGTTTTAGCCTATGGGGGTGCATCTGTTGTCGTTGGAGGTGTGGATGTCATTTTATTATTAATAGTACGTAAAAAATTTTTTTTTTTTTTATTTTTTTTTTAAATCTTTCAGGTTACTTTTGATTGTGTAACATCAGTTCAATCAATTGATCTTAAATCGTTAAGAGAAGATTTTGTGGATTCTTATGATGTCCCAAAAAAACTTTGGGACTTGAAATTAATGCCCGATAGTATTGGAGATATAATTTCAATATGGACGCAATTGGATCGAGCAACGGGCAATGACATTCTTTTTGTTAGCATAACAACAATAATCAGCCATACGACAAGATTGCAAAGTACGGGTGTTGATGGTTTAATTAAAGGTATTTAATTGAAATGATTTTTTCTTTAAAAGGCCTGACTATAATTGTCGGTTGTGAATATTTTCCTTCGAACAATCGTTTAGCTGGAATTTGTATAATAACAACAAAATCGATTTTGTTATTATCATTACCTGATTTAATTCAGATATATAAAACTAATGTTAATCATCATGAATCTGTGTGTATATGTAGTACAGTACATACGACAAATAAGAGCTCATTTTTTTTTTCCGAATTATCTGAAGAAGACATACCGGCTGGTGGTTATGTCGAATGCATCGGATCAATTGCGTTCATTTGGTCCAGTTTAGAAAAAAATTGTCATGTCTCATGGCTATCGAAAAAAGATTTACTACCATGGCAAGTATCCAAGGCACCAGCCAATATGATGATCTTCATCAATATACCAGCACAAGAACGAATTTCGCAGATTAAATCCGAAGTATGACTATTTATTTTATTTCTTATTATTTAGATCGAATATACAGTTCTTAAATCTCGCGATGGTCAATCAAAATTGGGATTCTCTGCGTATTTACTTGAACTATTTCAAAGTATATTAACTCTTGCAGAATCAACAGAATCAAAAGCTCGCAATATTCCTGCATATGTAGCTAATGCGGCTAAACAGGTACATTTCGAGTGAGTATACATAAATCATTTTTATATCAAATAAAGAACTTTACAGGAAACAAGAAGTTTTCTTGTTTCTGTTTTTGAACAACTTCAACAAAATTATATTTGTCAAGAATCTTCTCGGTTTGTTCTTCCATTGCAAAAGGCTTTACATCGAATGACGACATTTCGTTTACTTGCACAAGATGAGAAAGCTTCAGCAGACGAAAAAAATAGCGATGATTTCGACTCATTAGCCTGGATGCGGTTTCTGAAAGCTGACATTTGTAGACTTTGTGTTATTGCAGCTGAGGCAGGAGAATTACGACATTTAATAATTCTGCTTAATCGTCATGCAAATGAAATCGGTAGTAATAAATCAACGAGAGCAGAAAAGGTAAACCAATTATTTTAGTAATGTTTCAAATAAATTAGCCAATTTTTTTAGTATGTATCTTTTTTCAGATAATACGTATATTATCCAGTTTACCAGTACATTTAGAGTCACCCGAATTAGAAGGGCTTTTGGGAAGTTGGATTAAACATCAGATTGTTCCATTTCTAGTAAATAGGTAACAATCAATTCTTATTTCAAAAATTAAGTTTACCCTTTCTTGAATGGGTAGAAGCCAGAGTTTTGGGTCTAGAAGTCGCTTGGAATGGCCCTAAGGGTGCCCTAGAGTTTCTTAAATCTCTGTTTACAGGACAACTTGTGAGTTTAAATCTAACAACTTTTTTTCATACTTATCAGAATTCTTATTGTTCAGCATCCATATCCCAAGAGAAAGCCGTGTGGTACTGTGGGGCCGAGCCTATTCCCATAAATCTGCCGGTTATTCCGGGAGACTGGGTTGCATTTTGTGATTTTTGGAGTGGGTCGGGAGCGGAACTTGGTAATCTTACAACCGCCATGTTTCCAAGAGATGTCACGGACAGTGGTCGTCCAGGATATAAGAGAAAATTGCAATATCAGCGAATAGCACGTCTTTATTGTATTTTGACAGAGTGCGCGGAGATTTAGTACGTATAAATAAATGTTTGCGCGCGGTGTGTAGCTGCACTCACTGGATTATCTGGCAGCGCAAATCATGATTTCAAGCTGCGATTGTCCGACCTTGATATTCACGTCGTACCTTGGACTGACGTGGCATATGAAATGTTGAATCGCGTCCGACTGCCTGAATTGCTCTGTGATGAAGTCCGCTTACATGTCCATCCTTTTTGTGTTGCTCATGGGCTAGACACTGAGCAACTTCTAATAAGTTATATATTTGATGTGGTAAGAACCCCCGAAATAATTTTTCGCAAAAACTCAGGTAGCTGAAATTGATACAGTCGACAATGCCGAGCCATTAGAATCCTCTGGATGCTGTCGAGTGCTTAGGTCAGTTTTGGGTCGCGATCTCTCTGTTTTCTCGTTGCTACAAATCCGCTATAAAGCCGGAATCAGTCATCTAGCCGAAATCAGTCATACAGCTCATATAGTTGTAATTAGAGTTTTCTTAAATGCTCTGCTGCTTATAATTTATTTCAGAGCTCTTTCTCTAATCAAGTGTTTAAACAAGGATGAATGCCGTGCAAGCGCCCTTATTTGGTTACTTCAGCTGGATAGCTCTTTTGCAATAGAAGCATTAGGGTTAGTGGAAGAAGAAGCTCAATCGCTCTTACAATCAAAAGAACTGCTTGAATCCCCCGTAAGTACCTTCAGAATCTCTTTGACAAGTTTCTGTTGTCACAATTTTTTTCTTTTAGGTTTTGAAAGATCTCACAAATGCCGTATACTTCCGACAATTGCGAGGCTTGGTGGATAAATACAGCCTCAAGTTGCCCATGTCTGTGTTGGCAAAACCCGCGGAGTTGCGTAGAGTGATTAAGTATCTTGCATCGCTAACAAGCTGGCAAGAAACATCATTCAATGATGCAATCAGGCAAGCAATACCGCTCAATGATATGATTGAATATACATTTCATCTTGTCTTATTTAGAGTCGTTGAGCTCCTGCATGATTTAGTTGACGTGGATCTCATATTTGTCGCCGAGCATCGCCTGATAGCTCTTGCTTCCGAGCAGAAGACGCTTCAAAGTTTAGTGCGTGAGCTTCGGCGAAAGCATTTAACACAGTATGAATGGTTTGATTGTATCCGCCCAGCGCTTTTAAAGTGAGTCTATTACAATATAGAATAATCTAATGTATGTCTTTAAGTGTTTAATAATGTTACCTCAGACCTGTGGAGGATGTTGTGATAGTTGTGCTGGCGCCTCATGATGTTAGAATACTAGCGCAAAGATTTGCTACTTACGCCATGGCATTGCTAGATGATTCGACAGCATTGCTGCAAGAAGGCGTTGGTTCTTACCGCGAATTGACTTCAGCTCAATGCGTTGCAGCTGCAACTATTGCCGTCTTTCTTTTACAACATGCTCCTATTTGCAAGGCTGACAAGGATGTCCACAAACTTCTGCACCGCCCTTCTATGCTTGAAGCATTACAACGATGGATGCGACTTCAAAAAGATTATGGCCTCTTTGTGAGTCCTCGAATGTTATACGAGGTTCCGACGCGGTGGCTGAGTGAGGGGGAGAGTGGATCTAAATTGTTCAAAAGCTGGAGAACAACAGCGAATGCCGCCCCTATGGAAAGTGCAAAAAGTTTGTTCCTTCAAGTGGGAAAAGATAAAATTGAAGCAGCAATAAATGTAAGCTACCCAAACTCATTAGCCATCAAAAGTTCAATGAATAAATGTAAATCAGATTTCTGTGGATGTATCAATGTTGTATTAATATATTGCATTCAAAATTTGAAATGCAGAGCGTACAAGGATGTGATAAGGTCTCATCTCGTCCTTCATTTGCTTCAGCAGCATCTGCAACGTCCATGCGCACTCCATACGGTAGTTCTTCGAAAAAAGCGCCGAAACCTCACCTCGATAGTAATGCGAATCGATTTACCCAGTTACTTCAACTGGGTGTCTTAATGGGTGTAGGCGAAAGCTTTGCACGTCACACTGTTGTCTGGCCAGCCATTTTGGAAAGAACAAGTGGTCACGAGCCAGTTCCTGCTTCCATTCGACGTCTCCTACTAGATTTGAGGCGAAACGCCTCTCCAACAAACGCCGCAGACGTGGTAAGTATGTGTGTGATGAAAAATAAAACTTAAAATGGTTCATTTCGTTTAATGAGCGCTGATTTATTTCTTGACAGCTTCAGGTTGTGGGTAGAATTGTCCATCAATTGAGTGTTTTGTCAATTGATGCTAGACGAGATGTCACGATATTTCTATGCTTGTCTCAGTTGCTAGAAATATCTGCAGTTTGCTTACAAAGTCTATCAGCTGAACATCTTCAGCAGGGCATCAGCTTTGTCCACTTTTTGATTCTGTCAATACAGCTACTAGCTCAGTCAGACTTGCCGGACACTGATAACGAGTTCAGCAATCGAGGAAGACTATCAATCGGGTCGTCTTCGCTGCTTCAAGACTTTTCAGGCTTTGCCTTGTCATTTGTTCCCGCTCTGCGGTCCCAACATCAGGGAGAAAGTAAAAGATTGTTTGGATCACGCTTCAAAGGGTAATGGAAATTTCATGTGTATAATGGGTATTTAACTTCAGTCTCGCCTCGCTCTACCCTAGACGGGAGGCCATAAAAGCAGCAATGGAGATTTTAGTGCAGAAAGTCAATGCGCAAGAGAATGCAGCTTCCCAGAATAAGAATGACCAACTAATCGAGGCTGTATCGGTAGGTAAGTTTACTCACCAATTCTAGCAACAGTGACCATTTTCAGCATGTTGTGGATGAATTGCTTGGACTAGAAGCTTATGAACTTGCAATGGCTTTTGCGCTACGTCTCAACACTAAAAGTATTGATTGCAAAATTAGGGAAGCCGCCAAGCAGGTCAGGATATAGCAGATCTTGAATTACACAATTTCCACTCATTTTTTTGCAATACATTTGTCGATATTAATATTTTTACGCAGTTGCTGCTGAAGGTAACTGAGACACGTGGAAGTTTTGATTTTGAGATTGGTGTCGGCTTATCATTGATTCTTGGACGAACGAATTTATGGCAATCTTTTATTTCAGCTATACCTTCGCTTCGAGAAGTGCAACGAGTCTTATTCTACTCTCGATTAACGATGGATACAATGTGGAAAAAATTGCAATCTTATGACTCTTCAGGATTTTGCTTCAATCTCCCGCTATGGTGCAGAACAGCTACCAGATCTGGATAAGAGCTAAATGGAGAGAGCGATTAGATACCATGGGCTGTGAATACGATTCTTCACGGTAAGCAAATATATTCTCAGGTGCTATCTCCTGGGGCATATATGTGCCTTGTTCGCAGGTTTCAAGAGGTGCGCGATCTTGATGAACAAGGCACCGCAACTTGTCAAAGAGAGCTTTTACCGCATTTGCTAATAATGTGTAATTTGGATCTGAATTGCTCGCTCGAATTTACTAAAGATTTTGAGCTTTCGGAAATAGCAACATTAGTTTTGTGGCTTAAGCTTGCTATAACTGGGGGACATTTGAAAGGTGAACAAGACTACAAACAAACAACTTTAAGTATCATATATTCATTACCAAAAAAAGAGATTGAAGAGGTAAGTAGAACGCAATGTTTTTTATTTCCGTTTTAGACGTTGAAAGATTGTATTTCGCTAATCAGTCCCTATGATTATGACCGACTGGAGTTTGTACTCAGTTGGCTTGAAGAATCTCATCCGACTGCTAAAGCCGGAAAGGCTGTTTTACGCTGCTTAAGATCTTACAAGTATTTTTCAAAAGATCTTCATAAAAATGCAGGCGTAATACTCGAAGATCAACAAAAGAGATGATGAGCTACAAAACGAGTTATGATGATCCTATTATGCGAGACAGAATACCGTATCATCTAGTACGTCATTTTTTGAATTTAAGATGTATATTGCAGACTCTAGCTGAGCCATGGAGCATAATTGGTCCCGAGATTTCAGATACAAGTGTTAACACTTTCTTAACGATATATCCATTGAAATTACGCAAAGATGATTTTGCACTTCAACTTCTTTGGAATTTTGTTGGAGATTTATTTGATAAAGGAACAGCAATTCTTAAATCTTCCAAATGGTTATGCAACAACATCGATAGACGGAAATTGCCAATATTCCAAGCTGCTGAAAAATTAGAATCTTTATTAGACGGTTGTTTCCAAACAAATTCCTTAAGAGCATTAGCTTCCTCTATCTGCATTTTAAATATGATGCATCGTTTAACAACAACAGATTTTCCACACATAAGCGTTCATTTGGCTGACTGGATTTTAAACAAAGTTGAGAATTTACATACAGTGAAAAGCCCTAGTTCTACAGAAGACTTCTCCCTTACTATCCGCATGACTGATGGATTGCCTCCGTCTATTCCATCGAATTTGGAAAATTCAATCCTAAAAGAAGATAGCACCCCTCCGGCATGTTTCAGTGATTGTGCAAAATACGAGCATGGCACCTGGACAATTAAATTAACTCCGGAGCATGCAATTCGGCAGGCAGGAGTGTTAAGGTCAAAATGCGCATTAGAATCTTGTGGTCTCGATCTTTTTGAAGAAATGTTACCCTCTTGTGCACAGCTCTGTATTAATGCTCTTTATTATTATCTAGCACCCGTTTTGTTAAGACCTAATAGCTGTGAATTGCATACATCATTGCAAGTACGTGTTTTTAAGCAATTGTCAAATTACCCGGATATTCAAATACCGAATGGTTCTTCATCGGATAATTTAAATCAAGAAAAAAGTTCATATCAAAATCCAGATTCATTGCATGCTTTGGTAGATACAATTTGCCACAGTTATGATTTGAGTCCGCATGCCGTAAGATCTTCATTATTGAATAGGCATATGCGTGCCGCAGTATTTTCTCCACTAGTGGCCATTGCACTGCTTGAGAAAAATAGCGCCGCATTTGAGAAAGAAGACGTCATTTCATTATTGGGCTGTGAAGCAACACCCGATATCTTGATAAGATCACGCAGAATCCTGGAAGCAATCGAAAGTTCAGATTTAGTCAAAGGATTTCAATCTACTTGGTTCTCAACCCCTAAGACAAACAGAGATAATAATAATAATAATAATTATTCTGAAAAACCGAGTGTTACATTCTCCCAAAGTGATGTTGATCTACAATCAATGCAAAGACAATATCTCATCGGCGCGGTAAATTAATCTATGATTTAATTGCGCTGATTTTAGGGTTTAGAGATCAAACATTTTTTGAGACTTATTTTAGAAGTTGCCCTAAAAAATGATCGAAAGAACTCTAGAAGTTCCAGAGCGATGATGTTAATGTATATATTGTGTCATAATGAGGTATGCTGTTTTATTTGTAATAGAATATCAATACTAATTAGATATCTCATAGCTTTTATCGTGAATCGCCTGAAAAAACATTGCAACTTTGGAGAGATATACTATATCTTGATGCTACTAGTAAATTAAGTATAAGCTATCAACTCGGAAAATTTATGAAAACTGAGAAGACCGGGCTTGTCAAATCATTATGGCGTAAATCTGTCGTTGATGAAAGTGTTGGCTATCAAATGTATATACTGATTGCAGCTTTAATTCTTGATTTCAATATACAAGATTCAAGCCTTTTATCGCGGGTTTTAGAAAGACTATTGAAAGCGACAACATATGAAGATTCAAAAGCTAGTATCTATTTACGATCAATATTACGTACTTTATATCAACAAAAAATACCAGACATATTACATGACAGAGTAAGCTTAAAAATTTGAAAAAAAAAAAATTCCCTTCAGACGCTTCTATCAACTTTACATCAAATAATGTTAGCTCCTGCAACAGTTTTGCTCGAATCTATTAAACTTGCTGCTCAGGGAAAAAATCCTCCCATTTCAAACGCTTCTTGTCTGGATTGGTAAGATGAAAAAAAATTGTATGAACGATATTAGGTTTTTTCTTGTCCCACGTTATATACATCGTAGCACATTTTGTTATAGCCCACTTGAGGTTGCGCGAAAACATTTCGAACTTTGTCATTATATAGCGCACATAGACACTTCAAGCTCAGATGGGCTTGCTAAGGATTGGTTGATATCTGCAGAAGAACATATCCAACAAAATCAGAAGAATGATTTACTTTGGCTTGTACAGGCCGCTGGGCTACCCTCTAGTCTTATCAAGATATCAGAAGATTGCTGCATCGTAAGACTTCGAAAAAAATACCACATAAATTTTTAGAAAAAGAATCAAGTCACGCCTAATATGCATCTTATACGATTACAAGTTTTAACATGCTTAATTGGCGTTCAATGTATGGGTAATGCTATTGCTGAATGTGCAAGTGAGAGAGAAAATTTACTTTATTCATTACGGCATGATTTGCGTGGTTGTTGTCCTGCTCTATTATTGATTTGTGAATTCGAAAAAGCAGAAAATAATTATTTTCGTACAACAATTATCCAGGTATATTATAAATGAATATAATTTATTTTTCAGTCAATTCGTGATCAGAAAGAAGCTCTTATTCAATTAAATAGGCTTTGTACAGGTTTAGATATACAATCTATTAATGTTGATTAAATCAATTAAACATTCAATACTCTAGACGTCGTGTGCGGTTTAGATCGCATGTTCATTATTTTGCATGCGATGTTGTTCCAAAAGCTAATTCAGTCGACAGCTTATCCGTAAAACTAAGATTCATAGTTCACCACCATGCGTTACGGGGGTTTTCTTTTGTTTATTTCCATCATGATCGTATATACTCATAGTAGCCCCGTTTCTACATGTCCCAAGTTTTCGAATTGCAACGATTGTTTAAAAGGTGATCAGGGATGTCATTGGTGCTCCTTGTTGAAAAGCGAAAGAATCGAGGGCTGTAGAGGAGCTGCTGCAGAGTGCACAACAGCAATTAAAAGATGCCCAAATTCAAGCACAAGAACTAATACTACTTTGATTGCATTCATAATTAGTGTTATTATATATAGCATTGCGTAATTGAAAAACCGTCAGTTCTTTCCTCGAATCATAAATTAAATTCGACTACACTTATGAAGTCAGATAGTGCTTTGTAAGAAAAAAATTTTCAAGAATTTAATGAACATTTAAGAGTATGATTCATGTCAATTATGTCTGTTAAAAAGTTATATGTTTGAAGGATACATAAAAACTCTAACTCCTTGACCAAAAGATTGTGGTGGTAAATTGCGCTTGAAATTTGCTCTTACTACACCACTAGAACCATGTGCACGACGCACTTTACCCCAAATACACTAATTGAAAAAAAGTTTAAGGATTTTCTAGGACTTACTCTATATTTGCTTCCTTTTTTTACTGTTTTCGCTTTATAGATATACGCTATCTTCTTTCCGCTATAAAATTCAGCATCTTCACGACAATTGACTCCTTCAATTTTAACCAGAGAAATATTTTCATATTGATTTGCTCGAGATCTATAAGCAGCATACAAAAACTTCTTTATTCATACCTTCTGAACCCAAGTACGGTCCCACGAGTATATAATCGTGGTTGTTGCGTTTTCTGGACCTTCTTATTGACTGTTGTTGCCTTTTTATCTTTTGTTGAGGAAGCGGTGACGGCGACCATTTGTCTGCGTTTCAGGAATTAAACAGCTGGCCTGCTAAAGTACACTGGACCTATAATCTTAGTATTAAAGGGACATGGGACACAAAAAAACAGGCCCACTAAGAGACACAACTCATTATTGTATTATCAACATTATTATCTTTACCCCTTACTTTATAAGAATGCGAGATCATGTAAATGATTATGATTTGTAGGTACATATTCGAAAAAGATATCGATGTGTATACTTTAAGGATTTAATAAGCAATTTTTGTATTTGGAAAATTGAATGCTGTTGTTTTCTTCCATGGTATTCAGTAATAATGCTGCAACTTCACAGTCATTTTGTATTGCTTGCACCAAATGACCTGAATTCACTAATTCACAAAGATTATATTAATACCATAAGCTGGAAAGCTTGATTCTGCTCTTAATACTCCAATAACAACTGAATTAATATTTACTCTTAAAGTAAGCTCACCAATTCTTAATCTTTCACCGTCAAATCGAACCTTTTTAAATTCATGAAATAGATAAGCCTCCTATCAATAATAAAAACCAGGGATTATGATCGAACCACTGTTAATTCTGCATTGTCAAAATATGGATTAAATCCAGCAGATAATACAGTTTTCATACAATCAGGAGATTCATCAAAATTTAAGAGATGAGCGATTCCAAAATAAATTCCTGAAAAAAAGAAATGAGATAATATTTTTCATACCTGGAAATGGTAATGGTTTTCCTTTAACAGGTAAATGATTATCTAAATTAGCTGTTGGTATACCAAGTTGACTGCTTCCTCTACCTTGACCAGGTACAACTATTCCCTCAAATATTGTAGGATTTCTAAAAAAAAAGATTCTTTTTTTAGAATTTAAATAATTATAAAAACATTCTAAGAAAATATTTTTTTTAATTACTTTAAATTAAGATAAGAATGCCATAAATCTTTTTCTGGACATATTGGATAATGTAAATTTAAAGGATTAACATGATTAGGATATCTATTAAAATAAAAAAAAAAAAAACATACGTCCAATTACAATAATTTTCAGATAAAATTAGATTTTCAACTGATTCATAGAATTTAATATCTGATATTCTTTTTTTTTTTTTTTTTTTACCTTTCAAAGCTGCTACACCCAAAAATCTTGAAATCAATGTTTGAGAACGACAAAAAAAAAAACATGAATGATTTTTTGTAAGTTCATTAATTTGTCCCAAATTATTTATAATATTCTGATCACCAAGAAGAGAAATCTTATTATATGAAGAAGAGGCATTTATATATTTATATGCCAAGTCATCAATTGATAAAATATGTAATGTTTTTTTAATTTCTTCTGATTCCTTAAGAATAGTTAAATCAATATCTGGATTGAAAGTTAAATAAATTATTATATATTGTTTATCAGTTAAAAAATTTATAAAATTTTTACTACCGAAATGGGGCCGGGTTAAAAATGCATGAGCTTTAATTCGACAATATACTTTATTAGCTAATGATCTATTATCAAAAGTAATAGCACGTAATGTTTCAAAAATATCTGTGTTACGAAATTGTTCTATAACTGATTGAGGTATTTTCCAATTCAAAACTGAACGACAAATTGAAAATGATAATGATGTTACATCAAGTATTAAACCTTCTAAATCGACAAATGCTATTTGCATCCCAATGGACCTGGTATGTTATTACGTCGGAATCAAGTTATACAACAAAAACGTCATATAAATAAAATATTCCCAATAAGGAGGTTCATAAATACTACAATCCCTGATAACAAATTATCTTTAAATGATTCTATTATTGTAAAACTTGCTGAATTTGATAATAATAATTTATTATTTAATAATGATATAACTACTTATTTTTCTTCATCTAGTTATATGTATGATTCGGTAAAAAATTTTATATATTAATTTTGTGTAGTTTCAAAAATTGAGCCCCCTTGGTAGATTCTTACCATATGATTTTATTTTATCATTTTTTAATTTGAATAAAAATTTTTTTAATTCAACATGGTAAAAAAAAAAAAAAAAAAAAAAAAAATCAGGCTCGAATCAATTATAATAAGCACATGCCTTATAAGGCTTGCAATGCTACCATTTAGTATAATAGCAGTAATAGAAAAAAAAAATTAATAATTAGTCGTAGGAACGTAATAGACGTCTGGTTTCGATTCATGATGTTGCTAAACGTGAAGCAACTGAAAATATTGATGATAAATCAAAAGTAAGAAAAAGAGTAAATAATATTTTTAAAAAAGAAAAATAATGATTTGAAATTAAAAGAATATCAAAAAAAATATCCTGAAGGAAAAGTTTTTTGGAAAAAAATTTCTAGAATGAGTGAAACTATATTCATTATGACAAGTGTTGGTGCTTTTTTGTAAGATTATATATAATTAACTCCCGTCAGAAAAATATTAAAAAATATTAATTATTATTCTGATATTATTTTTGGTAAGTTTTATTCTAAATAAATAATCATTAGAATCTCCATTATGGTTTGATAGTCTAATTACTAGAGATAGTACATTTATATTACCTATTATCCTTGTAACTTTATTATTGACAAGACGAGAAGTTGGTTAATGAAAAAAAAAAAATTATTGCTAAGTTAGGAATGGATATTGATAGAACATTACAAATACCGATAATAAAAACACGTTTAAATAAATTCCGTAAGTTTAATCATAGAATTTTAATTATCATTCAATTAGATAAAATTCATACTGATTTTATTAGAAAAACATTTGAAAATAATTTACAACTTTTTGGTAATTCATCTACCGAAATTTTGGGACAGAAAATCAAAAGTTTTTCTACTATACCAATAAATTATTTAGCTTATACGGGAGTCATAGCTTTTGGATATCTACCAGCGGTAAGATTTTAAATAAATATTTATGATAGGGCGCATTGATTCCCATTATACTTAACGTTTTTATTTCAATTTTATTACGTATGATTTTTCGCATTCCTAGAATAGAGCAATTCTTAAGTAAGTATTGCCGCACAGATTTTTCTTCTTAAATACTTTTAGATTTACCTAGCGCAAAATTTAATATACAGACGACATTTCTGACATCAACATGTCGATTGTGGCCAAGTACGATTTTTCAAAAATTGCAACGTTTTGTGCATAACTGATTGTCATATTTTTCTTTGTGTACGCAAGGCACACAAGCTCATGTAAAATTTTTAAAATGATTTTCACCCGTCCATGCAAACTTGCAAAAATTTAACGCTCAAACTAATTTCAAATTGCACATTGCGCTGATTGCAAAACTACAATGTGAAAACAGTACAATCACGGACTGCTGGTAGCTTTCTGACACGGTCAAGCATATGTGACGACACTGTGCCATCAACATGAAAGACTGCAAGAGCTGACGCTGGATTTATCTCTGTGGTAGATCGACGTTTATTACGTCCTATGTGGCAATTCGCAATATTGATTCCTGCATCGCCTAACGCCGTTGCTATCTGAGCTAACGTTCCGGGTAAATCACTATGGAAGAAATAAACAAATAAAAATCATCAACTTACTCGTGACGAGAATAGACAAATTGCACTGGCATAGCATGCCCGTTATCAAGAACATCGCAATAAGTCAAGGGAATATCGGTAGACAGTGCATTCTCTGTTGATAACTGTGATGATGTAAATGTATCTGTCTCTTCTTTGCGATTTGACATGGATGGTAATACCATGTACACGGCAACGTTGTCAAATGCCTTCAATAAAACATCGTTATCCTCTGTAACAGTTCCACGAATAAGCCTCTTTTTTTCACCATTGCCAACTTCTACAGAGACACCGCTTTTTTTGACCTGCGGATCTACGCACATATCTTACAAGAAGACGAGACCTTACCCCTAATGAATAGTAGCTTGATTTTTAATTGGTCAGCGATTGCTCTTACATTGACAAAATTGACTCGCGTTGACGAATGAACGCTCAATGCACCCTGTTATGATGTTTCAAACTTGTTTAGTGACGACAGATAATTGATACTTACGTTAGCCGCTGAAAGAAGCAAAGCTTCCCCACGTTCAAGATTAGCAAACTCTCCTTCTGCTGTAACGCTGATGGTTTCTAAAGGCTCTCTCAATAATTGGACTGCTAATCGACCCAAAATTTCGCAGCACTCTATCAACGGTCGTAGATTGCTCAACTCAGCAACTCTTAATCCGGGTATATTCACCGCTGAAGTAGGGAGATCGCCTTCCAAGGCTTGTTTCAGCTGCTGAGCCACATCTATGGCGACATTTATCTGAGCTTCTAACGTTGAAGCGCCGAGATGCGGTGTGAGTACCAAATTCGGTGTATTCAGCAAGCAATGATCTAGACTCATTTTCCCTTCAACCTCAAACACGTCTGTAGTAGAATTCAGTAAAAGACTGCAAGATTCACCTACCTAGTGCCGCTCCTGCTAAACGACCTTTCGTCAAAGCCTCACAGAGCGCTGATTCTTCCACTACTCCACCTCGTGAGCAGTTGATCAGTCGCGCTGTTGGCTTCATCATTTGAAGGGTTTCAGCATTGATCAGGTATTTTGTTTGGGGCATTAGAGGAACATGCAAAGTGATGAAATCACTTTCTCGTAAGAGGTCGTTCAGAGTCATTACGCGACAACCAAGTGCCTCGGCTTTTTTAGCATTTACGTATGGGTCGTACGTGAGTAGATTCATTCCTATTTCACGGGCAATTCTTGCCACATGACTCCCAACTTGCCCTAGACCCACTATACCAAGGGTCTTATGTTGAAGTTCTGTACCCATGAATTTTTCACGCGCCCATTGTCCACTACGCAAGGATGCATCACCAGCGGCAATGTGTCGTGAGAGTGATAACATCAATGCTAACGTATGCTCAGCGGCGGCAACTCTAGAGAAACATCTCGCGGCATCAGAAATGGCTTACGTGTTGCCTTGAGGTGAATTTACTACAAATATGCCGCGTGATGTTGCAGCGCGAACATCAACATTGTCAACACCTACGCCTGCCCGGCCAATAATGCACAATTTGGCGCCCGCCTCAATAACTCGCGCAGTGACTCTTGTTGCCGACCGGACGACTAAGGCGTCGTAATTGCCGATTATTGCCACCAGTTGATCCTCGCTCTGCTTAATCTTGACATCCACGTCAGAAAATGACTTTAATATCTCCAACCCCGAAACATCAAGAGGATCTGCAACAAGCACACGGAATTTCTTCCCTGTATTTGTTGACATTGAAAAAATCAAATAATTCTGGCGAAAAAGACTGTTGATAGTTGTGCAAATTCAAAAAATTCTTGCACTTTTGAGTATGCAATAATATCTGAGTAAAATTTTTGTGTAAAAGTCTGGGTTTTCACTTAAAAACATCACAACTCAACATTTAGATAGTAACACGTTGGACAGCTGCAAACTTCGAAAATGCGGTATCAATCTTGAGCATATTATTCAGTAATGGATGCCCAAATGATGATTCCTCGAGCTCTCTGAAATAGTCAAAAAATTGTTATTACACTCTATATCAAGCACATTACATCTAAACACTGCTTTGAACAATTACCGCAAGTACTTTATCGACTCCTCTGGTTGCCTCATCCATTCATGACAAGCAATTAGATTGCCGAGTGTGTTTGCATCACTGGGTTCCTGTTGATACGCTTTACTGAGATCGTCGAGAGCTTCTTGCCACAATCCACGATGCATATTCGAAATGGCTTTACCTGGAGCGATATTATAAATCACTCGATGAAAATATTGCGTGGTGAATTCATAATAATTTGGACTGACAATTGAGAAGAAGAATAGAGGCTCGCTCTGCAGAATCTTCCCCCTCTAAACATTGCGCTTCAATATCGTTGCATGTTAGATATGCTTCTTCATAATTTCCCGCGGCTAAAATCATCATATTCACATTTTCGACCCACCAATACTGGTGAAAGTAGATGCAAGCTTTGTTAAAACTGCATCATCATTTAGTGCTGTCTGATACATAAACATGAGAAATCAAAGATTTCTAAGTGCTTTTGAAAACTTATGCATATTTTTTTTCTCTTACCAAATCACGTACGACCTCTGTTGCTAAGTCTGGTCGGTCAACTATAATCATCTCAGCGGCTCGAAGCACTTTCCTAGGACAATATGAAATTGTTCGAAATTGATTTGTACCACTGCCCATTCACCGAAACTGACGCATATACTTAGAACCGATTGACTTCAAAAAGCCGATAGAGCGCTCACATCTCTATTGGCCCATCTCGACAATATTTTAGCGCCTCTCCTGGGTCGTAGTCAGGACCTTCCGTACAAAGTGCTGCTGATAGCAAGGCTCTTGTTATAAAATCTGAGCTTTCCTGGTTCTTGAGTTCTTTCAAGTGATGGTGCCGACTCTCGGCACTGTCCTGCATTTGTCTTAATGCATGACAAGAAAACTCACAGCATGCCAAAAATCGACAAAATCCACGGTAGCGACCATTGGGGGGTCCGTGTGAGATGGGCCAGGAGTAGCGGACTTATCTTTATTGAGAGCAGCACGCGCCCGCAGCATTAAACTGCTCAGCTCTGAGCGCTCTAGCTCGGTTGTTGGCTGGTTTTGATGTGCAGCTAGTTCTAAGCATTTTTCATAAAAACCCGCGTAAAAGACGTCCCGTATCTGTAAAGTGCACGTCGCCCATCTTTTTAAATTACCTTAGATAATTTATCCTCCATAATCTTTTCAACTTCTGACGTCGGGAGAGGGACCTGATATTACACGAAGTCTTACGGTGTTCTCCTATATCAACAGGCTTTCGGTGCGAAGTTCTGCATGGAACATTCCGAAAGATCCAAATAATTGCTAGACACGCGTTTTTGTTGCTTACTTTAAGGTCTATCTAGAGTCCAAAATTGTAGATGAGGCATGTCGCGCATCAGCCGCTCCGGCCATACCGGCACGGATTGGAATTCATTGTGGCTGGGGACACTAGTTGCGCATGCATTACGCGCGATGCTTCAACAAAAGTCGGACCAAAAGCGGGCCATAACCCTGTCTCAGAATTTAAGTCACATCATCACATTAGTTCGGTTTGGGGGCTTTTTAATTCACTTAGATCCACACAAACCCCGAATAATATGTGAAGTACACCTTGAGTCTTTGCTCAGTATCTACACTCCAGCGGGAACGAATGAGTCAGGATGCATAACCTTAATTGACGGAGGATTAGGTGTATTTCACGATCAAACGCTGCTACTTTCCCGTACCAAATCATCTGTTAATCCTCATTGTATCAATAATGCTTGGCGATTGCACAGGCTGAAACTGAAACCCGCAATCGCTAGATTGCACGGAGTAAAAGCACTCATAATTGAAGGTGGCAAGGCATTACAGGGTCTCATTCTGTCTGCATTCCTAACTCCTAATCGGAGCAAAGAGCCTACATTCATCGTCTCGCATCTGGTCTTCTTTGCTGATTCGACCGTACGCGGTACTTCAGGTAGACCACTTTTGAAGTCACCCTGCTCCTTTATCAGGGCGTCTAACACAACTTCTACATTGTCTCTCGAGTTTTTTGGAAAGTTTACACTTGAATAATCTGGTTTTGGACCTGGACGCTGCAAAGAAAGTGAAAGAAGTACTATTTGAAATGTCGACATTACGCCATCTCACTTTGATTGTAAGCTAACGAAAATTTAGCAAACGACGACATCAGAATTGCACGTGGGGTGGTGTTTCTAAGATGTCTGTAAGTTTCAACTTTAAGATGTATTTTATAGGAATTATTTCCATCTAATTTTTTTAATCAATTAATATCTTACGTTGTGATTAACGATTCGCTGATTACAACTTTTGAATCTTCTCCAGCCGTGGGTATGTAAAAAAGTTGAGCTCACACGCAATACAGAGGCAATCCAACTTATTAATCCCACGAAATTTGTCATGCCAGTATTTTTCAATAAGGTTTGAAAATAATTTGATTCATTTAATCAGATTCCAAAACTAAGACAATTAATATTTGATCAATGTTCACTACAACCTACTAAGGTATTTTTTTTCTTGTTAATGGATTTTCACAAATTTTTTTTTCGTCATTTTTTATTTCTACTTATAGATCCAATCAATATGTGTCAGCTTACCATCCAGTGTTGAAGTTATTGGTTAGCATTCGAAATATCTAATATATTCAATCAGATTTCTCAAATAATCCTCTCATGGATGAAGGATTTATTTCTTTAATAAATATACTTATTAATCATGAGAAAACAAATTTTCTTCGTTTGAGTTATCTTGGAGTACGGTCAATTGGGATAACAAAAAAATGTAAATTTATACAAAATTGGTATATTACTTCAGGTTTAAATTCGTTAGCTTTATTTATTGAAGTAGCATCGCCAAAAGTGCTCGATCTGGCGGATAATACCGCTCTTTTGTCTTTGAATCCTGAACCTCTATTTGAAGCTGTCATTTCCAACAAGAGGTCGGGCTTTGATTACTAAAATAAAGAATTGTTTGAATCATCAAAAAAAATTTTATTTCACTCTTAAGGTTGCAATATCTTTGTCTAGACAATACTGGTCTACAATTGAATTCAAGTTAGTTAAATTCTTCTTTTAAATTATTTTACTAGGCCGGCTGCTCGACATGACAAATCTTGGTTCTTTAAAATGTCTCTCAATAAAGAACAACAATTTTATAGGCGAATCAAAAGATTTAAATGAACGAATGGTAAAATGTCTTATAGATTTGTCAAAGAGTACTCCTTGCAATTTTAATGTTGAATTGCTTACAAGTAAGCTAATATTATCAAAAAAAAAAAATTGAGAATAAAATTGCTCTTAAGAAAATATGTATAAAGTCTGAATAACTTTTTTTCTAGATCCACTATTTTCGGAATTACCCGGGCTTCAATTCTTATTGCCCATATCTGGGTTAAAGAATTCTGAAGTAATAGATGCAATTCAAGCTGTATCTATTCAAAATGAAACAAAAATTTATCCCGGAAGCCATTACCCAACTAAAGGTATAATGAAGCTTCCTCAAAAAATTTCTTTATTTCCAGATGATATTAACGGATTAATGAAAAGACAAACTAGTAGTATTACAGATGATGCAGTTTCAATAAGCTCAAAGGTTGATAATAAAAAAATGTTGTCCCAACAATCTCTTAATATTTGTTCTTCTAATTCTTTGCTACGGCCACCTGAATCACCTTATTACTATGGTTTAGAAGAAGATGCAGCATTTGACGGATCATCTAACACAACGCGTTATGCAACTTCAATCTGGAATTGTAAACCTGATCTTTTTGCAAAAGAAAAAAATAATAAGCAAGCTATATGGTCTATAATGTCTGGCTTGGGTTTTGACTTATTACGAATTCTTGTGCCATATAGAGCACAAAAACTTGTTGGTGAAAGCTCAGTAAGTTTCAATATAAATTATCTATAAATAAATATGCATATATATACGCATTAATTAATATTTTATATATACTTATTAGAAAAATATATTCTATACACGTATTATATCTCAAAATATACGTACTAAAAATATTATATATATTATACATAATCATATTATACGTAAATAAAAACATATTAATGAATTCATATTGTTTATGTACGTGTTAATTATTTTATATATAAAATATATTTATACATACTATATATATGCTTTGTATTTTTACTATTTGTGTTAAAATTAATGTATAAACTATCACTACTTATTAATATATATATACATTCAAACTCGACATAATAATAGATATATTAGTACTATATGTATATATATTAATAAATATATACGTGATATATTTATACGCACTTGTAGATAAGTACTATATATATACGTGCTATACATATATGTTTTGACATACTGTATATACTCATAGATATATCAGCACTATATATATATGCACTAATAAGTATATATGTTTAAGCGTAATAATTAATATATATGTATGTACTAATCAATATATATGTATATAAATAATAATATATATATGTATATACTTATAAATACGTAAATGAATATTAATAAATATATATGTATACAAATAACCATAGATATGTATATATTTACTTATAAATACATATATCAAAACTAATAAATAGATGTGATATGTGTATATATTTATATAAATATAAATACGTATATGAATACTAATAAATATAAGTAATATGTATATATATTTATATAGGTATTTATAAATACATATATATATGTACAATAATAATCATATATATATACGTACTTATAAATACATATATAAGTACTATATACATATATGTTTTTGATATTTTGAATATTTATTAATTGTTGCAGCTTCTTGTACTTTTAAAAGGATCACTACCTCAAATATTGTTAGGCTTAAAATTAATTTCACGAGTTAAGATAATAATTTTTTTTAAAAATAATAATAGGAAATAACTCCAGTAACATTTCCGGATGTTGTTGCTTTAGAAAGATTATTGCATCGTAAATTACCACAGTTGTTAAGATATATTCTTCGTGAGTATTAAAATGCGTATCAATAATTTTTTTCTAGATATCACTCTTGAAGATCTTCCATTAAGAAATTTAACACTTAAATATAGACGTTTAGGTTTATTAGATATGGATGATAGACTTGCAGTTCCAGGAGTAGTATTTCATGATGGTGGCCCAAAATGTGATGCATTACATGCTTCGGAGTTTCGACTTTTATGGCAACTTAGACACAAACCTGAGAATAAAAGATTTCCATTTATTTATGAGGATAAATTTAATATCCAATCACCAATTTTAGACAAGAAAAATTTTCCTGATTCTTCATCAGATTTGTCAAAAGTAAGGAAATAATTTGAATATATTTTAAAGGAAATATTGAATAAATCCTTAAAACATAATGATTTTAAATCGTCATCAAATTGGGAACAAGATTCGGATTGGCTTCGTAATTTAGATGATTATTTAGCAGAAAAAAATATGTGTCCACAATTAGAAAAAGCAAAGGATAATGTTTTATCATCTACAGAAGATAATAAAATTTGTAAAAGTTTAAATTATTATTTAAGAAAACCTCAAAGAGAAAATTGGTCATTTAATATGTAAATCTATAGAATTATTTTTTTAAAAACTCAGTTTTGGTCCTCGAATAGGTATTCCTTGTGAATGCCGTGAGATTTTAGTTGTTGATGTACAAAGCGATGCAAGATTACGGTAATTTAAAATTTTTTATAAGTTTTTCAGACGACTTATATCTAAAGCACAAAATTTAAAAAAAGATTATTATTATTCAATAAGAGCAAGAAGTCCTTTAAATAAATTCGATTCTGGATCTTTTGTTGCAGCTCTTAAACAATTTGTATTAAAAAGTATTAAATTGATCAAAAATGAAAAATCAAAAAAAAGTGTTTCACAAATTGCTTTTAATAATATGGGATTTGTACATTTAGGAGATGTTCATATTGGAATTTCAAGACATATGGGACTTCTATTTAAAGTAAAAATTTTTATAAAAAAAAAAATAGGTTTTGTGTGATGCTACAGGAATTCCTTGTCGTTTATTATATAGGTGAATTTACAAGTATTCCGCTGGGTAAATGTGGATTAGAAAGATTACAGCCTATATGGTGGCCAACACAAGAAAATCCTGAAGGAATTAATAAAAGAAGTTGTAATAGAACAAATACGTCATTTGATTCTGAAACTACTCAAGGACATCCTCTACCACCAACATTACGTCATCGTTTAGATGATTTATTTTGTAAATTATCTTTTACATCTCAAGATGATCATGGACTTAATTTAGATGAAGTATTTGAGTTTGTTAATGTATTAGGGAGAGTAATTATTTTTTTTTTTTTTCTAATAATTTTATAGGGCTCGTTTGGTGAAGTTTGGAAGGTAGCTATTAAAGACTCTATTGCTGAGAAGGAAATATCAAAATTAAAGCAGCCAAATAAGCCAAGCATGCCATTTAAACGTCGTGGACGACCTTGTAAACAATCCGAAAGTTCCAAGACAAATCCTTTAGCATCAGTAACAGCTCCTAAAACATCGCTTTTAGCTCCTCCTGCTGATTTTATCACATTACATGAACAGAGAGAAGATAGTTTTGAAAACAATAAAATGAAGATAACAGAAAAATCTTTTGAGGTAAAAAAACTATTAAAAATTTTTTTTTTTTTTTCAAGATAAATAGAATATCTTCTTCAAGCCTAAATCAACAAGAAAGGAAATATTTTGCTTTAAAATTAATACCCTATAGGTAAGTTCTAAAAAGATTATATTATTAATAGTGATGAAAATGTACCTGAAGCAGAGCTTTTACGTAGTTATAATCATCCAAGAATAATATCTTTTCTTGGAGTATTTAAAGGTTTTCAAGATTTAATGAATCGTCAAAAAAAAATTCAAAGATTTACTTCACTTTGTTTATTAATGGATTTGGCAGATAATTCATTAGGTTTGTAATATAAATTTAATTTTTTTTTAGAACAAGTTATAGAAGAAAATAATAAAAATCAAAATAAAAAAAAAAAAATTGATGATTATATTATAATTGATTTAAATTTTATTAGATCTATTTTATGCGATACAGCTCGGTAATTATTTTTTTAAATAAATCAATTTTAGTGCTATGGCATATCTACATCAACCATCACCTACAAAACCACATTTAATACATAGAGATCTTAAACCAGCTAATATATTAATCAAAGTAAAAATAATTATTATTTATTATTTATTAAATAATATTAATTATTTATTAATATTAATCCTAGTATATAATATTGATTATTTAAATAATTTGTATTAATTAACAATTTATTGTATTTACTAATATGAATTAGTATTAATAAATATTTTTTTTTTTTTCTTATAAATCTTTATATTTTATTAATTAATTATTATTGATTTATATTGATTGTTAGTAGTAACAAATTATAAATTATCATTAATTATTATATAATATTAATAATTTATAAATTATTATTAATGTACAATATATGATTAATTTTTATTGACAATAATTAGCGATTATTAGGAATTATTGATTATTAATAATTGTTATTATTATAATTGTTCTTCTTAGAGAACCTCTGCCGGTTGGAGAGCATTAATTACAGATTTTGGTGTCGCGAGAGTGTTTGAGACTTTCGATGAAAAAATGACAAAAGGACCCGGAACTGAAGGGTAAAACTGGTTTTGATGTAAAAATAAATTATATCAGATATATAGCACCTGAACAACATTCTCAAACATATGATAGACCGGCAGATGTTTGGAGTTTTGGTGTTGTTATAGCACGTCTCTTAGGAGTTTGTAAATGGAAAAATTTTAATAAAGAATTACCAAAACCTGATGAATTTAAAAATAAAAATAATTTTCTTGTTCGTCTATCATATAGTTGTTTATCACTCGAACCTTATTTAAGACCAACATTTAATCAAATTGTCAGGTGAGAAATAAATAATCAATTTAAATAATACTAAGAGAAATAACTGATGAAATTTTTCGCATTGAATTTGAGCGTCTGATTCGTTCAGCAAATTATGGTCCACGACATTCAATAATGACAAAATTTAAACCAGATACATCAATTGAAAGAGGTTATGAAAGCTCAGCAGAACCAATGCCATCAAGTCCAGTTTTAGAAAAAAAAAAAAAAAAAATCTAACTTATAAAATTTTATTAAAAAAAATAATAAAAAAAAAATAATAAAAAAAATTAAAGGGTACTATAAGTTTCTTGACGTCTACAACAAAGATAGAGCCCATAAACAGTTGCTGATAAAATTAATATAGAACCACCACCAATAAGTATAAGAGTTACTGAAAAAAAAAATTTTTCTTTGAATCAAATTTTACCAGTCGAAATGTTACTTAAATTAAACGATGTCTCCTCTTCTAAAAAAATTAATTATTAATATGCAAAAATACCTTTACAAGCATTTGTATTACATCTTTGTGATTCCGAATCTGTTATTTATAATTAACAATTATTATATCATCTCACAATCATGATTACATATGCCATTGAGTGCACCTGTTTTCAGTGTACGAATTCTATTCTGAGTACCTCCACCGCATCTGAGAGATTTATTATTTAAATTATCTTACTCTTCAGAACACGTCGACCAATCAAGCCACTCGTTGTATATGCAATCTTGTCCAAATATTGCGAACATGCCTTTATCACTAGAATACAAAGCTCTAACAGGTAAATCTAAACCGTATCCTTGATTCGCCCAAGTTGAATTTATACTGTAAATTCCAGAAGTTTCACCTCTCCAAAGGTACAGCCAATCAGAACCAGATATAGAAAACGATTCCTTACTTGACTAATGTATATTATTAAATTTGAAATTTGTACATTACCGCTATTTTTGTTGCATGACGAGTTGCTAAACTTCTTTCAAGCACACCGCCTAATTCAAGCTCACCCCAAGCAACAGTTCGACCATCCTAAATTGACCAATCTCTTCAAATAATAATACCTGTCTCAAATATGCAAAGGCGCAACAAGTTGATACAAGTGTATCATGACGAGCCCACTTAATATCTGCTGGATCCCATGCATTCGTATTTTCAGTGGGTGGATCGCGACCACCTCCTGCTGTCGCATTTCCCCATGAAACTACGTCAAGTGTATCTTCCTTTACTGCTATAAAAGCCTTATCGTTTAATAAAATCTCTTTCACTCCACCATTCAATTCATCCTAGTTTTAAATAAGAAGCTTTCTGGATGCATATTCTTACCTTTACAAGACCAAAGCCTACAAATGCGGATGAATTCACAGCACCTGGCTCTGTACAATATATTTGCGGACCTCTTCCCCATGTAGCAACGCTATTATCCTGTAGAATTGCGGCGAAGCATTCACCTCTACCAAAGATACGCTGAACCTGAGAAGTCATATGTATGGTATTATTCAATGAAGCTAACTCTGACGGTGCCGGAAAATTCAGGCCGAATTCTTTGTGGTATCAAATTTTGTTCAAATGCTCCCCAGCTAAGTATCCGGCCTTGCGAAATTGTAGCAAATCCGATATCATTTGCAACGATGCTTGTTGCAGATTGTACATTCGAAATTTTCTGACCTCCAAAACCTACATCTCCCCATGCATGAACGAGTCCTCCATCTAGAATCATTGCCATGGCATGCTCATTAGCTGCTACTTGGGTGACGCCGTCTCGAGTCACTGAATGATACATATAGACGGTTTCTCTGCATCTATGCGGAGAAGTGCGTACTTTTAGACAAGCTATCCTGAAGCTCTTTATCATCAGGGAACGTCCCACCATTGAGAGGATCGCCAAATATGCTAATTGTTCCTCTGGTATCGTTGCGTCTAGCATTTAACATTACAATAGCGGCCACTCCCTGTCGCGAACAGAAGACTCTGACAGCTAATGCATTGTTAGGCCCTCCTGTTGCATCTTCCACACCTGTGTATCATTAGAGCTTACATTACTTTAAAGACCATTGATATATGGCTCGACTGTGAGCTACCTGTGCATGTCTTTTCGTTTCCCCAACAAAATACTTTTCCGCCTGAAATTGCTACGAAAGCATTTTTAAGAGCACAAAGATCGTTCGCAGTTATAAGTTTTGTGCCTGTCTTTCGTAATGATTCGGGTGGGTCGCCACCTTCAGACGCTTCGCCGAAAATAGCGTATGAAGCTTCCGCACGTTCAGCATCGATTAGTATTTTAGTGGACGCATCAAGTTTCACTTGACTATTAAATCTGAGCCCTGCCTCAGTCGCTTCCACATCATTAGCTGCGAACCGAATAGCTGCAGCGCCATCAGTAGCAACTATTTCACTAATGTTGCGATTGTTAAAAATCGAAATATCCATGCCGGTCATGTGAAACGGGCTGTTAAGACTTGCGCCCCAACTCTTAAGTGTTGGAACATCTGCGCTTGAATGCGCAAAGCCAAATAGAAAGTAAAAATAAATTATCATCAAGGCGGCTCAAATTTTTTTATCATTTATCAGGCTACCATTTACATGACTAAATATTAACGTCAAATGATGTATGGTGCTGATTTCTTAAAATCTCAAGGACTGCTTATAAAGAAGTCAATATCTGTTAATAAAACACGCGCTCGCTCCAAATGTAGATTTCTTGACTTTGAAGATATCTTGAACCTTGCAATTAAAATAAGAGCTCTGTCTGATACAGATTATCAAAGTCTGCAAAGTATTTTGAGTGACAAGCTCACGGCAAAAAGCAACACAGGAGCATTAGTTCCAATAACTATGTTGCAAAGCAGAATCCCCTTCCCTCATCCTTTATCATTATTCCAACAAGATATAAATTTGCCCTGTATGATTTCGAGAGAGCATGTTATGCCCTCCATCTTCTTAGCCATCCATCATGCGGCCTTACCCAAAAATGTCGCTGCGTTTACTTCTTAGAAGATGCCAGATAGGGAAAGGCTTATCATGCATTCGAGATCTATGCACATGTTTTAAACGTGATTATTTCTTTTACATTAATAACTGTCGAACTATCTTTGTATATTGGCGAATGAGATATACAATTAGTAATTAAGAAGTGCATCCATTCAAAAAAGAGATATAGTGGCGTCCAATGTGTTGCTTAAAATCGATTCTTGGAATTTTTATAATTTTTCTATCTTCATGCATATACACATTAAACATGCAATAGAACATGGTGGCGGCGAAAGTCCTCCCTTGATGAAAATTGGAAGAGTTCCGATTAAGCGAGAATTTGTTCCTGGTGAAAGCGACGCAAGAGCGCTCTGGGCTCGTGTCGAAAACATATCAGAACTCAATATAAGCAAATCTCTTGGGGAAGCAGAGAAGCTTTATTCTCGAGTGCGGCAAGCCAGCACGTCAGGTAACTGAATCACGAAAATTGAAGCTGCTTTTAGCCACTAAAGTTAGCCAGAGTGCGAAAATTTCCGTTGAAAAGTGTAGGCGTGAATCAACAAGCCTTCAAGTAAGCTGTGCAGCTACTACACCACTAAGACTTTGTTCGAGATGGTAAAGCAACGTATGATAAGACATCGCTCCGCGATTGAAGGTCTACAAGGATTGATGAAATTTTTCAAGCAACTTGAGTCTGGTGTCTCGAAATTTGTAAACAAAAATAGAAATCTGCCAAATATGCCAAACCATGAGAAAGTAGCTCATCTCCGAGAAACGTTAGATTCTGTTTCAAGTCTGACTCAACATAGAAAAAAAGTAAGATGCATTTTATTTAATATCTTAAATATGTTTTAGAAGTTAGGTGAGATGATCATGAATCAAAATGAAACATCAAAACTTATTAGTTTACAACTAGACGCGGTAATAAATTGATAGGCGAAATCTTTTCAGGGTGATCAGCTGCGAAAACAAAATGACGAAATTGTATCTGTTATTATCTCCATGAAAGAAGAGGTTGTTCTCATGAACAACTTCGTATTGCCTTTAGATTAAAAAACGGCAAAATTCATTAGAAAAAGTTCTTGAAGAATGTGCGTCGTTGAAGAAAAAAGAAGAAGAATTTCGGCTCGAGCGAAAAGTCGCACTTGAGACTCATAAATGTGATATGAATGCATTGGCTATACAGGCAGTTAGTAGAATATGCCACATTATATACACAATGCAGGCTAATATGATTATTGAGGCTGATAAAATTCTTCCCAGTAAAATACCAAAACAATTGTCTGATGATGAAACACTCATTTCAAAAAAAAAGATATTTGAATATTATTTATCTGAAATGGAAAATCGTAAAATTTCTGCAAACAAGCAGCTGAATTATTTGACAGAAGAAAAAAAAAAATTAACTGATGAAATCGAATCATTAAAATCTGAGTAAGAAGATAAATAATAATATTGTCATATAGTCATGCAGATTTAAATTTAAAAAAAATTTATAAGGAAAAATGTATTAAAAATAATCAACAGCAAACAGATTTTGAAAAAGAAAAAGAATTAATAAAATATAAATTAAATAATTTAGATACTCAAATGACACAAGCTGAAAATCAATATAAGCTTCAAATTATTGATATTAAAATTATTAATTGTGAATTAAAGGAGTTAATTAAAATTAATAAAATAAATAAATCTAAATTGATTGAATTAAAAAAAAATAATCAATATGAAAATTATAATGAAGAAGAAATTGAGAATATTAAAAATAAAACTATCATAAATGGTAATTTAAAAAAAAAAATTTTTTTCATTTTTTTCAGTTACAGAAATATCAAATAAAATCAATATTTCTTTTATGGATTTAAATACACCAGAAAAAATAATTGAATTTTATAATTCTAAAAAAATTGATTCCTTTCTAATAAAGCATAAAAGTTATTTCGAAAAAGAGTTGCAAGAAATAAAGAAGGATATTACTAATAATTTTGATATAACAGAACAATCTGAAGAAAGTATGTTTTGAAAAATATAATAAATAAAATGGTTAAAATTAATATAATTAATAAATATGAAAATTACATATTTATATTCCTTTAGAATTAAAAACAATAAAAATTGAAATTGAAAAAATTGAAAATGAAAATAAAGATGATAAAAAAAAGAATGATATACTTTTATTAAAAATAGAAGATTTAAAAGGTATTTGATTATATTAAAAATAAGAAACAGCTCAAAATTTAAATATTAAAAAATTATTAATTGATTCTGAGCATAATATAAAAAAATTATTAAAAAAAAAAGTAATAATTTATAATATAATATATATATAGAGAATTAAAGAAAAGATAAATAAGGAAAATAAAAATAAATTAGAAGATAAAAAAAATTTAGAATTAAATGAATTACAAAAACAATTAAATTATTTATATGAAAGAAAAAAAAATATATCAAAAGAAATAATTATAATAAATTTTAAAGATTCTTTTAAACGTGAAATAAAAGAATTAGAACAAGAAGCAGATATTATACAATCTGAAATAAGAGAAGGTTTTGAAATTGTAACTTAAATAATTTTTTTTTTTATAAATTTTCAGGAAAAACAACGATTAGATACTGAATTTAATAATCTAAAAGAAAAAAATTCACGTAATTAATTATTTATAATATTTTTAATCAGAAAAAACATTTTTAAAAGAAGATAGTGATGATTGTGTGTCAAAATATAGTTCAAGAAAAACAATTAAACATAATATTATAACACGGTATGTCAAAATTTTTTTTAAAATTTAAAGTATTACTCCTAGAAAATTACTCAGTTCTTTGAATATAGAAAATCAATTAAAAGTATGATTTTAAATTCAAAGTCTTTTAGATTAACAGAAATAAAATAAAACAAATAGATGATGATTTATTTCTTTCACAAATTTTATAAATTTTTTTTCATGTAAGATATTTCAAATAAGCTATATTAATTTTAAAATTAATATATAAATATTCTATGTCTGAAAATTTAATTTTATTAATTTTAAATCATTACGATCATATAGAATTTTATAAGAAAAATTAATTTTATTTTTTTGCAGCTTGAAAAAAATTTATTTTCTTAAAAAATTTTTAAAATGGTTTATTATGATTAACATAATCCGGCAAAAAGAATTCCAGATTTAAACTTTTTATTTTTGAAAAAAAGTTTTGTTAAACCATTTATATGGGACACCATTTATACAAGACGACAATCATACGGGAAATATTTCATGAAAGACGACATCAATATGGAACAATCTCTATATAAGCCGAAATTATTATGGGAAAATAAAATTATCTTATAATATTGATGGGACTGGGCCAATATATGGGACAACATACATACGAGTCTATATGTAAATCAAGATAACATTAAGCATTATAATGAATAAAATTTAAAATTTATAAGATCTACATTGAATCAGAATTCAATGAATATATAATTTTTTCAAGAATTCTTTGTTTCTAAAATAGACAGTGACAATGATGTTGAACTTTATAGTTCTCTAACTCCCGACTTTGATCAGAAGATAATATGAGAAAATTTTATTTAATGTTTTTTAAAAAATAATCGATATTATAGTTTTTAAGATTTACATTTAAATTTATCGTAATCAAAATTATTCATTTGTAATAAACTACAAATATAATGATGAGCTGCATCAATCACTAGAAATAAAATCTACAATTTAATTATACGTACTTTCTAGTTGATATTCTGGCTCTGCAGAAAGTTCCCATAATGTCATATCATATAAGTTTGCTTTCAAATCTGATTATTACATTTATTATACTTCCTTACCAGCGATTAAATTTATCACAGAACTACTTGACATTATAGAATCCAATGCAGAATTGGATGGAAAATTATTAGTCGATCGTTCTACCATTTTCTTTGTTTTTTTTTTTATAATCACCTGTTTTTACAACAAATGGTCTTTTGGATTCCATGGCATCCCGAATACGATTAAGTATACTACTAAGCTCGAGATCGGCATTAACCGCTATGTAGCAATTAATCAAAAAAGTTTGTAAGAGGGAAATAAAATTCATCACATGTTTGCATTTTTTAACCGAAAGCAATAGAAAATAAAAAGACGCCAATTGTTCACAAAAAACCTTTGCAATTAATCCTTGTTTTATGAAGGCTTTGAATTGATTTTTTCCAGCTCAGCAAATATATTTTTACGTGTTTCCCTGAGAATTTATGCATAACATTCGCTCATTATTGCAGAGATGTCATACCTCGCTGATGCAACTTCAGACTTTGCCTCATTCACTGCTACAGCTAGCGCCTTACATAACGTCTCTGCCTGCATAATGATAGAAAACCAAAAACTTTTTACTTCTTTCAATATACTTTCAAGACCTGAGATGTCCAATCCTACGCCAATGGTTTCTAAAGAATCATGGATTTCTTCATAGTAAGACTCACTTTGTGCATCAGTGATACTACTATCGGGAATAGATGATTTCGCAAAGACAACGTTTGGATGTTTTGTAGATTCAACATCGCCCTTCTTAGCATAAAGGGAAACCACCTTTTCCTCTTTCTTGGGTTCTTCTTCTTTCTTATATTGTTCTTCTTTCTTAGGTTCTTCCTGTTTTTTAGGTTGTTCATCTTTCTTAGAATGTTTCTCTTTCTCAAGTACTGCACTTTTGACTTCCGGAAGTGCTGTTTGAGCAATTTGATGACTGTTTGAATCAGAAGCTTTAACTACTTCTGATAAAAATAAATGTGAAAAAGTAAGAATCTTATACCCTGAGGGAGTTCACCAGATATATTTTTATTGGTAATGTCGTTGAGATCTGGCAATGCGGTCAGCGCAAAAGTTATGGCGGGAATTGAATCCGAAGTTGGTGGTTCATTTTGAATTTCTTCTCTATTCATTTCTTCTTCGGGTTCAGATTTTGAAGTATCTGACTGCATTTCTATCTGTTTAGATGGTGGTGTTTCAACAGAATCACTAGATATGATTGGAGATGGAGTCTCTCGTAATTTGACTGAATCAAAATGAAAGCCATTTGGATGAATCTTAGGTGGTGATAATCGTGAAGGACTTTTTGTTTGCTGTCTCTTAACTCTTTTAGGAGAATCATTTCTAATAACATCTTTTTTGATTATTTCCTTTTTTTCAATAAACGCTTGATATTTTTATAATAGTAACAATTCTTACCTGTTGTTCCTCGTTCTTTCAATTGAATCCTAACAGGTTCAGAATCTTTCCCAGCTAGCCAATCTATAGAATTCTAAAATGAATATTTATTAATTATTATTTACTAATGCTGATTTTCCTGCTAAACATGAAGGATACAGATCTTCATGAAATTTGTTTTCTTTACGCATAACACAAAATGAAATCGGTGTTATTTGGGTTCCATTTTCTTCCCCCTTATAGAAACGAACAATTTCAGTCCTACTAGTATCAACAGCTCTATATGTGTTTAACATTATTGTTAATTTTACCTCGTCGGTAATATTCCAGCTGATCTACAAGAACTCTTATCGTGATATTCAGCAATACGTGTGAAATCACCTTTTTCAAATATAAAAGGTCTATAATTAATTTGCATCTGTGATTTCATCTTACCGAATACAAGCGTCCGCCTATTCAAAATTAAAAAAAAAAAAAAAAAAAACCAAACCTTTGGGACAAGAAACAAAATTCCACGAGATTCTTCCCAAAATGGCATTATATATCCAGATCCACCATCGAATGGTATAATTTTGACTGGATTATTGATATTTCTTATGTCCCAAAGTTTAAACTCCCGTCCTGCAATTTTTGTAAAACCCGTTGTAATAAGATTATATGGATTGCCTGATTGACCATCTAGCCAAGTAATTTTCATTGACTTTGCACCTATATGAAAAATAAAATTAACAAATTTAAAAAAAAAAAAATAAAAAAAAAATTAAAAAAAAATAAAATGGTATACCTTCATGTGCAATTGTTTCGAAGGATATTTTCTCAGACCTTATATCAATACCATACAATTTTTTATCCTTTGAAACACAACTCAAGAGATGACTAAAAGAAAAAAAATTTTTTTTTTCTTTTTACTTGTCATAATTCCAAGATAAACAATTAACATTATTACTTATAGTTTTAGTATAAGTAATTTTTGTATTTTTAATATCCCAAATGACCACACTCGCATCAGAAGTACCACCAGCAAGAATATCATTCGTCAAATAATTCCATGATATACATATCATTTTTTTCGTTGGTTCCTTAAAAAAATGAAAAAAAAAATAATACGTTTACGGGTAATGTGATTGTGGGCTCTATTTTCAAATTTGTCCATGATGTATCTTCAGGAATGTTCCATAATTTAACTCCCGTATCTAAAGAAAAAATTAAAAAAAAAAAATATATACCATCACTACATGATGCTAATAGATTATCGTCATTGGGACAAAACTAATAAGAAAAAAATATTTTTTTTGTTTTATACTTGTAAATCTGTAATTGCAGCTTTATGACCCAATAATTTTAATATTGGTTGTTTACGACCCGTTTTATTTAAACTAAATACATTTAAAATGCCTCCCGCCGATTGTTGAATAAACTTAAAATAAATTTTTCATAATACTTACAGAACCATATTTTGTACTACAAGTAATACCAGTAGATTCATTTGATAACCCAGTTAATAACAGATCTTGATGTGATTCTTTCCACGGAGTACCTATTGTTTGATTAAGATTTTGTCTAATATCAAACCTAAAATGTTTCTATAAGGCGATGTTGATAAGCTAGTAACATTTTTGGGAACCATTATTATGCTTCATAAAAACAATTTATGTATTTAAAAATTTTGCGTCAACTATCAATTAAGTCTGTGCATGAAAAAATTTCATAATTACAAATTAATAATTTGTCGTCATTTACAAATTAATAATTTGTACGTCAATTTGTGTATTTAATTCATGCATAATTATTAAAGGTCAAACATTTTTAGAGTTCTTGCAAACAATAATACAAACATAAATACTTTTTGTCTTATAAATAGTTTGTGTGTGTCATAAAACGGTATGTTTGTCCAATTAGGAGAAATCATATGTTTAAATTATCATGAACGTACCAGTCACAAAGTCATAGAATAACTGGCAACAGAATGATTTTCAATTAATTTGCATAATTTTTGTTAATGCCATCTGATACTCAGCAATCCGAATCAAAAATTAGCGGCGATGACAATGCACAAGCAAATTACAAGTTGCCGCAAATTCCGTATGAAAATCCCTATCTCGCAAGTCAAATGAAATCGCACGCAAGTGCGGTTGAATCGGTTTCTCTCAGTAAAGTTCCCAAGTACTTTGTTCCACCCGGTGAGGGTCCGCGAATATCAGATGTAAGTCTGGTTGACAGAATCGGCCGTCAGGTGTTGTATCGATTAGCCGACCAATTATTACGAGACAAGGCAGATCAATCAGTGAAAGAGAATAGACAAAGTCAAGAAAATGAGTCACCTTATGCAACAAGCAATGATGATTTAGTATTAACGACTGAACCCATATTAGATTCACTACCTCCACCTCCCCTCCCTTCCGCTGTATCAACCTCATTTAATTCTGATTCAGACTCAACGTTATCTGAATCACAATTGCACAATCAATTACGTGCTATAGTGAATACATTAGATTTACCTAGCCCTGATAAGATCCCAAATAAAGTCCCACGACATGAAGAATATTTTGTATTGTAAGATAAAAGTAATTAATAATCACTTATTAAGGATGATGAGATTTTATAAAACATTTTGTGGGACAGCAGTAACTATATGCGATTTTTTTGATGTCCCATTATTACAATTATTAATAAAATTTAATACTGCAGCTTTACTAAAAGATTGTCGTTGTAAGGAAAAAAATGTTTAAATTATAATAGGTCTATCAATTGATCTTGATGGACAAACAATATTCAAACAATTTTGTAAAATTGCTCAAATACCTGAAGATAGAATTGACGAACTTTTTGCTCAAACCTTAGATATAACAAGTATGTATAAAAGTTTATTATAAATTATCAATATGAATAATTATTAATAACTATTAATTATTATTATTAATTATTATTAATTATTATTAATTATTATTATTTATTATTATTAATTATTATTATTTATTATTATTAATTATTATTATTAATTATCAAATATTAATTATTATTATTAATTATTATTAATTATTATTAATTATTATTAATTATTATTAATTATTATTATTTATTATTATTAATTATTATTATTTATTATTATTATTAATTATTATTAAATATTAATTAATATTATTAATTATTATTATAAATGATTATTATTAATTATCAAATATTAATTATTATTATTAATTATTATTAATTATTATTAATTATTATTAATTATTATTAATTATTATTTATTATTATTATTTATTATTAATTATTATTATTTATTATTATTATTATTTATTATTGTAGAAGATAGTCGTCAAAGTATACTTTTATCTGAAACTGGTCTTGGTTTTTTGGCAAGAGATTTAGGTGGTGCAATGGAAGAACAATTAGGAATTATAGAATTTGAATGTATAACAAATGATCGATTGCCAAATCATTTAAGAAAATTAATTAAATTAAAAAATATATTTTCAAGACAACTTCCAAAAATGCCAAGAGAATATATTGTCAGACTTGTTTTTGATAGAAATCATTATTCTTTTTGTCTTGTTAAACAAGGTGATGTTATTGGAGGTGTTTGTTTTAGACCATTTTTTTCTCAAGTATGTTTTTTTTTAATTTATTTCTTAAGAAATTTGCAGAAATTGCATTTTTAGCAGTTACATCAGTAGAACAAGTTAAAGGTTATGGAACAAGATTAATGAGTCATCTAAAAGAACATGTCAAAAAAGCAGGAATCGAATACTTTCTAACTTATGCAGATAATTTTGCTATAGGATATTTTAAAAAACAAGTAATAAATACGTTTAATTTTAATTTAAAAAAAAATTTATTAATCATAATTAAAGTTATTTTTATTTATATATTTAATAATTATTATATCAAATTTGGATATTCCTAGAAAATTTTTCGAAAAAATGTTTAAAAAAATATTTAAAAAAAAAAAATGTTTTTTTAATTATTATTTCAGGGTTTTACACAAAAAATAAGTCAGCCATCATCTCAATGGGTTGGTTATATTAAAGACTATGATGGAGGTAAATTTAAAAAAAAAATTATTTTTTTTTTAAATTTATTTTTTACGTAGGAACTTTAATGGAATGTCATATACATAAAGATATAAATTATCTTAAACTACCAACGATTTTGAAAGAGCAAAAATTAAGAGTACGTAAAGAGATTGAACGTGTAAATCCTAAAATACGTTATCCTGGTTTAAGGTGAGAGAAATTATTATAAATTATTATCATTATATCAAGTTGGTGGAAAGAAAATCCTACTATACGACCAAATCCAAGGGATATACCAGGTTTCAGTATGTTTTTAATTTTTTTTTTAAAACAATGATTTAGTGGATGCTGGTTGGAAAGAAGAAGTTGCAGTACAAGAAAGAAGGTATATTAAAGGTCTTATTATATGATCATTTATAGGGAATGGAAACCACTTACCGAACAAATATTGACAGTTTTAGATGTCTGTTAAAAAAAAAATATATATGGCTCTTCAGATACTCCAAAAACATGAGAATTCATGGCCTTTTCGAAAACCTGTTACAGCAAATGAAGCAGCCGATTATTATAGTGTTATTACAAAACCTATAGATATTTCAACTATGAAAAAAAAACTGAGAAATCATCGTAGGTTTGAATTTAATAATATATAATTTTATTAGAATATCGTACAAAAAAACAATTTGGTGCTGATTTACAATTAATGTTTGATAATTGCCGCCTTTATAATCACGTCTCAACAATATATTACAAATATGCCAATGAACTGCAAGCGTGAGTCAATTGTAACACAAAATTATCATTTAATAAATTTTATTTTTAGATTTATATGGCCGAAATATGAAGCAATTAAAGCAAATGAATGATAAGATTTTTCAATTAATTTTAAAAATTTATTTTGCAATAACACGCAAGATCTTTAACCTGGTGACTACAGGTGCAGCACCTCTGCTATGATCATTCCAGTCCGGTGCTTCACATGTGGTAAAGTTATCGGACATATGTGGCAATCATGGTTGCAAATGATAACAGAAGATGTCTCTGAAGGGTTTGTGAAATATTATGATTTTCATCTTTCAGTGAGGCCTTAGATAATTTGGGCTTAACGCGTTATTGCTGTCGGCGCATGCTTTTGACTCACGCAGATCTTATCGAGAAACTTTTAGCATACAATAGTAAGCGTAACGGCATTCCGTGTGACAATTTTCACAGTTTACGAGAAGCGCATTGAAGAACATTAAACTTATTTAGTTTCTGTTGCATGTTATGAATGCACAAACATGTTTTAACTCTTACCGATTATCATGTCATACTATAATTTATTTAAGACAGGATCTTTCTAGATTATAGTACCTATTGACGCTGCTATGAAAATCTGGGACAGAAAATTGTTCTCAGGGACAGCTGTAATGACACACATTCATAACCTCCGGTTATCTGCATTTGTTTTTAACGATTGCGCAATCAGAAAGTGTCAACTAGACATTCAAGGCAGGCTTTGAATCGCAGATTGAAGCTGGATCATCTGGCCTAAATTTGCGCTAAATACAAATGTAGATGCAGCAATCATTCAAATGATGCAGTCAGATTCTTCCAGCTATAACTATGCACCAGTTGCGCCGCCGCAGCCAATTGATTCAACTCATACATTTGCAATGCAAAAGCCTCACCATCAATATTTACACTATGACCATGTTACCACCAGGAAATCATCACAAAAAAATCGTGATTCTTCCGCAACTAAACAATCGCAAGGAAATGCCGCCGGACAACCATCAAGCCTTACCTCGTTTTTGCAAGCGTCAACGGCTAAGGCGCGACAAACCACTTCCAAGCCGGACGCAGAAGTGCCAACGGCAAACTTACCGTCACAACTACCGCTGACAGCGATAGTTAATGGTGCACGCGTGCCGCTTACAGAGGCAACGTAAGCTTTAAGCATCAATATTGATAATCACCACAGGCTTGTCAACATGAAGGTTCCAACATTGAAAATTCTTGTACAACAATTTTGCCTCAAGTCGGGTGGCAAGAAGATGCAATTAATTGAACGAATACTTGACTATGCTTCGAAAATTCAAAATCCATCTCTACAGACTTCAAAGTCGTCAATGCGAACTCCGAATGCTGCTAGACACGAGGTTGCGGTGATTCGTACCGAGGCTTCACAGCGGAATCATACAAAATCTCAGGCGACAATGGAA
Organism: Ichneumoninae sp. B BG-2022a; assembly: GCA_030522725.1. Classification (NCBI taxonomy): domain Eukaryota; kingdom Metazoa; phylum Arthropoda; class Insecta; order Hymenoptera; family Ichneumonidae; species Ichneumoninae sp. B BG-2022a. Next base: position 49,335 of record JAPYZD010000316.1, on the reverse strand, counting down.
ACTACCAAAAATCATCCAATACAACCTCCTCGATTCTTTCCTTTTCAACCCAACCATCCTGCAGCAGCCGTGGCGCTTAGAAGTTGTCTCTGTGTCGGCGCTGCTGCTCAATGGCCAGGCCCTGCTATTAGTTGCACTTCATGTAGTGTTCGGCTGCACGAAGTGTGTATGAAATGGGACCCAGCACTAGCTGACAATTCGCAGTTTTTATGCCCATTATGTCGTATGCAAAATATGGATCCCTTCTACCCCCCTGTGAGTGATTAAATTTGTTTATGCATGTATCATTTTCTTAATTACTTTGTTTGTTTTTGCAGTTGCAACTCCTTTGGTTCAATTACTATCATCGAAATCAACCTGGAACAACAATTATGACAAATCCTGATGGTGACGCAACATGCGTTATTCCGTCCTTTTTTCGTCTAATTGCCCCGCAGTTGCATGCATGGCGTCGAGGCAATCAGGAGGTGCAAGTTCGTTGCGTTCGATTAGGAACAACCAATGGCTTTACTCACGAGTGGCCGCGAACACTCGATTTGAAAATCCATGATAGTGTAAGTATTAGGTTAACGTCACCAAATATTTAGGTAGAGTCTGTCTTTGCTCCCAGACCAGATCACAAACGACGAGACTGCCCTATGACAATAACTCAGTTTCTGAAACCAGACATAAATCCTATCGAGATATTTGCATCCGAGTTGCTGGAAGATTGTGGAGCTTATGCATTGGGGATTTTTCTTTGCGCTACTATGGACGTCTCTCAACTGGTTGTGAGTTACTATTTTTTCTTTTAATTATGAAAATCAGGAACAAGTAAAAGCAGAAACTAATGAATCTTACGGAACACATTTTCAAAGAGGTAATCACGAAATCCTACATATATTATTTGCAGTGTTACAGATTGTAGCTGATGATAGTCGTGAAGATGATGAAGTTACATGCGTTGAGAAAAGTCGGAAGCTAAAATTAAGCTGTCCTATAACCTTATCAAAGATGATAATTCCAGCACGAGGAAGGGCTTGTCAACATTTGCAATGTTTTGATTTGGAGAGCTTCATAGCTGTGACTAAACAATCAAAGGCATTCAATAATCGCTGGAAATGCCCCGAGTGCACTCTAACTTTACGTCCCCAAGACCTTGTTGTTGACCATTATGTATCCAATGTGCTTGTACAGGTATGCGCAAATTTAAATTGAATCTTTTGCCGTAGAGTCCCACGGCTGATGTCATAGAAGTAGCAAAGGATGGCACGTGGAGCATTATTCAGGTTGAAAATAATCAAACTCACTATGTAAGTATACGTACGTATAGTCACATATGTATTATGGCAGGAAAGTGACGAGGACACTGGCACAGTAGCTGCTCAACATGCTTGGAAAAATAATCTCATAACTATTGAAGACATTGATGACGATTCGGAGGATGAGAATAATTCTTCACATCCCACTACTTACTCTTCTGCTCCACAACAAGACAATGTGATTGATCTTTCGCCGACTTCATCTAGTAATGTAGAACTCACAGATGTGGAAGACGATCAAAGAACTCTCTTAAAGAAACCATCTAAATCATCTCAACTACCAATGTTAGCGGTGGAAAAAACATTAGCTGATGAAACTTGGCTGAACAGAACAGATTTGAGCCTTGGCTGCTCTGATCTTAGACGAGCGAACACAAAGCGTCCACGGGAAGATGAGGGTGATGGACCCAGCAACAATAGCTCAGGAAAAGGCAATTCGTCAAATTCAAGTCATGGATCCTCAAGATATAAAAGAGTTCAGGTTTCCAATGGAAATCTGGAAGGAAGCGAACACGCAAATGGCCCTCCTCCAACATCGTCTTGTTGTAGTTTAGAATCGAGTAATATAATTACACCCGAAATGGCTGCTTTATTGCTAATGGGAACTAATTCATCTCTCGAAATTCTCCCAGATAGCCAGAATATTAGTGACAATACGTCATCATTTGAAGAAACTCAATGTGAAAAAAGGAGTGATACTAGCGCAATGGTAGGAGAAATATCTTCAACAGATTGGCTTCCAAGTGACTTCATTGATCTAGTGATAGGGAACAGTAATTTGGATTTATCCTCATCAATTTATGAGGATGAGAGTGAATTCATGAATTCTACAAAATCTAGAAGCAGCACAAAGCGATCAGAAAGATTTTGGCCTTTACCTAGACCGAGAACTTCAGAATTAATCAGTGACACAATTGTGGATGTTAATAACAACTCGTTATTGCATCTCGACTTAGATGCCGAATTTCCATCAACCGACTCCCCTTCCTCTACTAAAATGAGCACAATCTGTCCGGAAACCCTGTCTATTCCATCAATAGATGTTCAACTGGGCTCTGATGATATTTTATTCCCCACTGATAACCCTCCTGTTACATTACAAAGTTCTCGCACAGAACAGCATCGTCATACTACGATTAACAAATGTGCGTCAAAATTATTCGTGCCGATTGCTGGAGCTCCACGTACTGAGTCAACAACAGAGGCAAACTCATTACTCGCAGCAGCAGCATTATGGAATATGGTCGAGAACCTTCCATGTCCTAGTTCCCCAGATACGCCACAAAATGGGACAGCTTTGCAAGAATTGAGTCCCATGAAAATCAATGAGCCTGAAAGCGACGAAGGCTGGTTACCAATTGCCTTTCCTCCAAGGCAATCTAATGACAAACAAACACAAGTTCACCGTATTGGGATGACAGTTGAATAGCATTATCACAATTATTACGAATGTTATTATTAAAAATCTCTATCATTATTCTTATTATTGCGATTATAATCATCATATATCTACTAGTTTAGTGGCTTGGAGCTGCTACGGCACAGGTTTTATGGTTTATTAGGTTTGCATACCAACGTTTTTGAATGCCAATATTCTATCCTGTATCTTCATCTCCTATAGCCAAGTTTGCTTAATGTGAATTTTGCACATCACAATTTACAAAAACTGTACATTAGCTATTTAGTGATTGGCTTTGCTTTTATAAGCACTTCTTCTAGTCTTTCGCAAAATAAGTTTATCTCGGTTCTTTGAAGTCCGAGTGCGCAGGCAGCCGTTAGATATCCATTTGCTGCTTTGTAATGATTTACATGACTGCCAAAGTTCCGAAACTTATAACCTCCTATGCATGTTTCTCGCCCATCGCATTCAATAACGCGTGCACCAGAACAACTGAAAGAAATTGTAATGCAGCGGCGGCGGCATACCGTCGAGTATACAGTGCGCTACCAATATGCGAAATACTTTTAAAATTCAATTTTTCATCTTGTAGTTTGAGTGCAATCGATATTCGATTTTGTGATGTTAGCAACACTCTGAGCCCTATGCGAGTTGCAACGGCAACCATGCATTCTTTCAAGTAATCAAAGTTATTTTCACGTTCTTGTAAAAGCTTTTTGTATCCATTAAGACCTAACAATATTTTTTTTTTTTAAATAAATGTTCACACACCGAGTTGCAAAAGAGTAACAAAAAGGTCCAGCGTTGGTCCAATTGAAGCTCTTCCTGGATACATCTCGGCAAGTGCATGAATATTACTAAAATATATTATTAAGAGATTTTATCTCACCTCTTAATTGGGCTAAATACAACTGTACCACCGACAGGAACCAAGAAATTTTTATCAAGGCTTTGAATGACATAATCGACACGACCTATTCTGCAAGCAATTTCGACAATATGTCTAATTTTAGAGCATTGAAGACCATAAGCATTATTTATAATATGTGATATATTATATTTTCTGCATAACTGACAAAATAATTTGCAGATTTTTACTTTTGCAACATTAATTACATCATCTGGCTCTCTAGGAGCAAAACATGATGTTGTTGTTATAATACACTTTATATTATTATTAGTGTCTTTAATTTTTTCTACAAAAGTGTTTATACAAATTAAACATACCATGAATTATTTCTATATCCGTAATTAATGAATCTTCTTTCTCCTTTGGCTCAATTATATGTATATGTGCATTATCTTAAAAATTTATAGTATTAAAGCTTACTCATAAGAAGTGATTTAAAACATGACTTTTGATCAATTCTCGTCCATAGTATAGATATATTTTTATTCAATATATTATTAACAATTTTACTTAAACAAAGATGTATTGATAATCCAGTTGCTACCGGTAAAATTATACAATCATTGATACTCTAAATTAATTCAAATTTCAATTCATAATTACTTTTATTCCTATATCATTGATTAAATTTAACATCAAATTTTTTGTCAATATATTTATTAAACTTGAACCACCAGCTTTTGGTTGTAATGTCATTATATTTCCAGATCTAAATCAAATTTATAATAATTAATATTTTACCTTCCAATTCCATGTGTCATTCCAAAATATCTTCTTTTAATTATATTACTATATACTCTACCTTCTCTTTCTCCAACACCAGCAACATTCAAAGCATTATTCCTAATTTTTTTTTTTAATTTTTTTTTAATTTGTTTTACATATCAAAACCCGCCATTTCATTTAGAAATAATAATATTGTTTCTTCATCCCATGGTTCAAGAGGGATTCTTCGTTGATTCAACAAACTATAAGATATTTCATATTTTTTTTTAACGTACATTTTTATCAGTTGTGTCCGTGATCGTCTGTTCTGATTAAATTATACATATTCATATTTTTACTTGTAAAGATATGTTTGTTAAAGATGGACCAAGAAATTCGAGTAATGAATTTTTAAGTTCAGTTTCCATGAAAAAATAGTACGTATAATTTTTATTTCTTGTTTTTTTTCACAGCTTCACGTGCTGCTTTAAGTGCCCTAAAAAAATGAATAAAAAAAAAAAAAAAAAATTCACTTCTGTTCTTCTGCTTGTTTTAGCTTAAAAGCTTTGTCTTCCATTGTATCATCAGTATCATTTTTTTTTGGTGCTTTCAAAGGCTTCTTTTTACCTCCCTGTGATTTGTACATTGAACAACAACTTAATTACCTGATTATCTAATGGCATTATTTAAAAAACAATAATATGTGATTTCAGGTACAGTTTGGATTAATTCAAACTCAAAAAAAATTAAAAAAAAAATCGACATATTAACATTATTTATCAAATAAATTAAGAGGAGGATCCTTTTAAACGTAAATGCTCTTTTAAACGTGCAACTGCTTGTGTGCCTTCACTGATTGCGTTTACTTTGAGCTGTTTTCCGACTAATAATTTAACAGCTGTTGACATATCACGTGTTCCAAGTGTTGGTCGTGATTTTCCATAATTACATAGCCTTCCAGCTTCCGCCGCTAGTTTTTCAAGCATATCACATGCAAAGGAATTTGTAATGTTTATTGTTTTTCGACTGAGACTCATTCCCGAAAGTTCGTTATTATCTGTTAGCTTTTTGAACATACGGCGAATATAATGGGAAAAATCTGTTATAGAACCTCGTTTTTTTTTCTTCTTGTTGAAACCTTCTTGACGATCATCATACGGCGCATTTGAGGGCGCTTGCTCGGTTTCTTCTGAGATTATTGAATCTTTTGATCGTTGTTGCACTTTTCTGGGTTTTCGAGGCGATTGCTTATTTTGAGCAGGCATATATTTGATTGACAAAAACAGTATAACTAAAATTTTTCGAGACAGACATGCAATTTTTAGTGTGACTAGCAAAATACGGGGAGCGGGAGTACAAAAATCAAACGTTGAATGTTTTAAATACATTGAATCCATCTTCTGCAGTTGAAATTATAACTCCTAAAAAAGAGATTGAGAAGTTTTGAGTTGCGTACCTGGTATTTGCGGATGCCATTGCATCATTGAAATATGTCTCTGTCCCATGTGCTGAAACATCAATTGATCAGGACATTGCACCTCAGTAGTTGCACCTGCATTTTCTACTGACATATCCCATATGCTTATTGAGTCGTCCAAACATGACACGGCAAACATCGCTGTGTCTGTAGGATGCCAGCCAACCGACTGAAAAAAGCAGCAATTGGAGTACTCAATAGCAATGAGTTGCATTTTTTTTCATGCTCACCGATATAGGTTGCTTATGCCAGCTAATGAGAACTATAGGTTCTGATGTGTTTCGTAAATCCCAGACGCGTATAGACCCATCGTCTCCGCCAGACAAAATGAAATCTTCCTGGAAGGGACTCCAGCTAATAACATTGACGTCAGCGGGATGAGCATGCTCAATCTATAAGGAGTTGATTAAGAGATGTTTACTTACTCGCATAGCAGGTTTCGCTTTCCAATTTTTAAAATCAAATATGCGAATACTTTGATCTATTGAACATGATGCCAGTAAATCGTTAGGACCTGTTGACCGCCATTGAACATCTTCGATTGAAGCAGTATGAGAGGATTCAATCTCTTCAACATCCCAACCACTTTCACGTGGCATCCATAAACGAAGGGAACAGTCTCGGCTCCCAGTAGCAAGTTGTCCTGTACGAAGGGGATTAAAGCTCAAAGCAAAGCCTTCATCTTTATGACCACTATAAACAAATTTGGGATCTTGATTTTGACTCGGAGCAGGTCCTGGAGTGTCAAGTCTTTCAAATTGTTCTTTAATGTCCCACATATAAACTTTATTGTCAGCACACCATGTTCCTACTAGACGTGGTAACTGGGGGCATATTCGAATCCTATTAAAAGAAGCCGAATGTCTGATTCTTTTAAAATCAAGAATTGGCTCATCATTACTCTACATACGGAATTTAATTATAATAGTATCATACCAAACTATCTGTTGAAGATTCAGATTCAATAGAATCGGCTCGTTTTCTACTTCTTGTTATATTACGCCACTTCATTATAAACAAACCATTAGAACTAGTTAAGATTTTATAATCTTCTTTTTTTACTCACCTTTCCTCCTCAGATTGTGTTCCGGCGATAACGTAAGCTGTATGAGGATATTCTGTGCGACACTATAGGATATATTCAAACAAATTATGAACTTCATTACCTGACCAAGATGATCATTGAATATATCAAAAGAAAAACAACTCCATTCCAATTCGGCTCTATGATACATGTCATAAGCACTGGGATCAAATTCTAATTCCTCATCTGTTAGAATAAAATATTTTCTATTTAAAAAATGATGAGTACCATCTTCTAATTTATCTAATCCTGGAATCCATGGCCTTGATTGTTGATTTGACTTTCCTTCTTCTTCTTCGTCTTCATCTTCTTCAGTATCATAAATTGATGATTCTTTCTCATATTCATCACCAAATGGATCTTCAAAATTCTAATAAGTTAGATCTCCTCAAAAAAAAATCTTACGTCATCTTCTACAATTTCATTTGGTTGTGATCGTGCAGCAAAATCTTCATCTTCTACATTTTCACGTGTTCTCTAATTTAATAGAATCGACGTTTCTTATTAGTCATACCTTACTGACATGACCACCTGTAGACGTCATTTTGAAAACTTCCTCAGGCACAGGGTTACGTAGGTACAGGTATTCCGCAGGTACAGGTATTCTGCAGGTTCGGCAGAAACGGTTGTTCCGCAGAATCATTCAAGGTGCCATGAAGCGACAAAAAATAGCACCAGCAGCTGTGGATTTACCTAGTCTATTGTTTGAAGACAGATTTGTTGTTCGTTCAGTTGATAATAGTAAATTTGAAAAAGTTGGCCGAATACGTGGGAAAAGCTCAGGATTTGACGCTGAGATGATTCTTGATGTGAATATAGATATATATCCCATAGCTGAAAAGGAGGTCTGTGAGAATATCAAAATGACTTACTTCTTTTACTCAGTCTCTTACAATTGGACTTGCTAGTCGAGTTATACCTGTAATGAGTTCATCAAATGATAGTGGTAATACCGTATATCAATTAATAAATAATAACAAACAACAAGAAACTCTGATGGATTCGTACGATTATGTAATGTATGGAATAATATTTAAGCTTGAAGAAAAGGCATCCGATAGAAGGTACATGATGATTCTATATTATAAATTTACAGAACTATTCATGCATCATTCGGTGGATTATTGATGTCATTAACTGCAGATAAACAGGTTGTTGGTGAATTAGAACTTGACATGAGAGTGTATCTATTAGTGAGAAAGCGTCCTGAATTTTAAATTTATTTGCTATAAAAAGAATTTGTGCGACTGTTGTGTTTTTTTTCTTAATGAAGGCATTATTCTCTGTTTCCGAGGAAATTTATACCAACTAATAAATAATACACAAGACATAAAATAGTAGTAAACAATTTGAGATGATATCAAGCCCCATGGACCTTTATATGTTCTCGACGAACAATATCTTGTTCCGCAAGAAATGTTGCAACGTTATAACTAAATATTGATAAAAATTATGATTAACTTACCGTTGATCTCCCTGTAACTGTATTATTTCACCCCACTCTTCGTTTTCGATCACTGTGCCATTACAGCTAAATTGCTAAAAAAAAGAAAGTAGGCATTTTCTTCCTCTACCTTTTTTAGTGCTTTGCAGATTTTTTTAACGTCATATGCTTCGGCAAGACCTTGTACAGTTGTTAAACTCTTACGTCCGTTTCTCTGTTGATTGCGAATATCTGCGACACTCAAAATATTTTTTTCTCCTTACGAACGTAATTCTGGCTGCCGCCATCCGTAGGGCCCTCTGATAATGTGGCAAAAGGGTCTGAGCCAAGCGGTTGAGTGTCTAGTGACATGCGAAACCTAAAAAAGACCGCCGCTTTAAATTTAAGGAAGTGATCTTACTTTGATGCGTGTGAAAAAGCGCACAATGAACCTTAGTGCAGACTATATGGCAGATAAATACACGACCTGTAAAATTAATCTATAAAGAAACTTGATACGAACCTTAAAACAAAATTTGATAAATGTTTGGAGTGTGCCGTTTGGGTCGCACACAAATATCTGAAGTGGTGAACATGTCGAGACAATTCTCACACACAATGTAGTTAACAAGTCAATACAAAATCTAAGTCTTTAATAATACATGACGTGTATGTGCGGCATAAACTATAAATAGATTTTTAGATTGCATACTAAATAGTCTTGTTAAGTGTTTTTCATTTATAAAGAAAAGCCGTACTTGGACTCTCTTTAAATTTGCGGCATTTTGTCTACTATATAATTTCAAATCTATTAAACAGAAACATTTTATCAATTAAAAAAGACAGCCTTTTTTGATAAAACAATTTTCTGCGTCATCTTTAATGCTAAGGTATGATTATAAGCATCTTGCCGATAGAACTATAAATATAATTATGTATTACGCATATAATTAATAACTATCAATATTTTACATGCAACCCTGGCGGCATATTCCTTATAAATATGTCAAAAATAATCTGCTGATGATACATTATTTTAATTCGATAATATAAATTTGAAATTCAATATAATAAAAAATATATATGAACTTAATTATAGAAATTTTGTATAAGTATCAATAAAGTTAAAAAAAATAAACTTTTTATTTTTTTTCTAAAATAATCAAAATGTATTATTTTGTTAAACTTTATTTGGATTCTTAATATTATTTTATAAATAATTTAATCTTTTAATTAATTTTTTAATAATTTAATTTATAAAAAATTTAAGTGAATGCCTCATAATTTATAAATTTAGATTTCTTAAATTATTAAATAATTAAATAATATTTATTTTAAATTTAATTTTTATAGCGATATTTTTTTAAGAAGAAAAATATTTAAAATATTTAATTTATAAATTAACATGATTATTTATAGAAAAATTCTTAAACCGGAACTTGAATTCCAAATTATAAAATCAAAAAAATATAAATTTATTTTTTTTAGAATATATTAATAAAACTTAATTATATCTGATATTAATATTATTTTTTTTTTTTAAATTTTTTTTTTTCATGTATTCCAGTTAATTTATTTTTTAAAAATTATGCCTTGAAGACATAAGAGAATTTAATAATAAAATAAGACCTCTTATTGGTCATAATAAATTTTGTAAAATTAAAATTAAATTTTTTAAATATTGAGCCAATTATTTTTTTTTTTAATTATTAATTATTTTTTTTATATCAATTGTATTTGGGACATCCATATGATTTTCATATATAATAATTATATTAAATATAATTTTGTATTTAATATTATCAGGCAATTCACAATAAAGATGTTCGGTATTTAGTAAAATTATAATTCAAGATTTTCTATAATTGTAAAAATTTAATAATTATTATCGTTATTATATTTTATTATTAAAAATTGAATCTCCCAAAAATTAAATTGATATATATTGAAATTAACGGTAAAATTATTTCATTTAATATCAGTGTTTATGTACATAATTTTTCATACACAAAAAAAAAAATGGAAACTTAAATTATACATTTTTTATAATAAATTTTTGATTTTTTCGAAAATTTTTTTATCTTTGAAATGTATCTATTCCAATAATTATATTGGGACTTTTGTATTATAAATTGTGTAATTTATTTATTATAATTTATTTCTTTATGAATTTGAAAAACTTTTAAACCATCATTTGTAGTTACTATATTTATTGGTATATGCTTAGTAAAAAATCTCCATTTTAATAAACGTTTCGGGACTGGTTTGGGTAAATTAAAATTAAGTATAAATAAATATTTTTTATTTTTTTCTAAATAAATAGAACAATGATTTGCCGAATGAAAGTGTATAAATTTAATAGCAATATCACCAGTTTCTATTTTGTCATTGATATAATGAAATTCTGAATTAGTATTATCTGATGAAATTTTAGGATGTGTATTAAACCAATTTGTGATTGCTGTATCCATACGCATTGTTAGTGGTTTATAATTTGAAGTTAATAAATTTTTAATTTTTCTACACAATCGTGTAAAGCATCCAAGTTTCTTAACGGGCTTATAATGGAAGAGTACATTATTAATAATTAATTCATAAGCATTAGCAATGGAGGTTTGAATTCCCAATAACTCTTTGCATTCTTTACAATGTAACATAACTTCATTATTTTCAGTATCAATAAAAGGAAAATCAATTCTATCATGACCCGTCAATTCTTTATTACTTGCTTTTTTTACTGCTTCAAAATTTGGTCGTGCTTCCCAAAAGTTTGGCTTAAAATCAATTGTTCTCAAAGACATAACCTTCTCTAATAATTCTTTTGGTTCACTTATAATATAGCCTTGAGAGACTTTCGGTACCTTCAGAAGTAATTCAAGACTTTCAGAATTAAATGTAATGCTCCAATCAGTCTTTTGATTTTTTGAGCTTTTTATACGAAGAAACTTTTGCCATACTGAATCCTTCTCATACATCATTCCTGGGCATGAGAGATAGAAAATGTTCTTGAATCCAGAAGGTGATTTAAACAAAAATTTAAATTTATTCGGTGTACGTCTATCAGGTGATATTCTGGTAATGTCGTATCTTACGACACTACCGTAGAAATTATTTGGTGAAAAAAAAGTATCGTCATTCAGGGAAATCTCATAGCTTAATTTTCTTCCAAATCCCTCAGGTATTTCCCAATAGCATTCTGGTTCTGCTTCAATTTTATTTAAATTTTTTTTTAAGTCCGTTGTAGAATTTGATGCTTTTACCACCAAATTTATTAATAAATTATATAAATCTTCATTATTTGCACTCCCTAATTGAAACAATAAAAAAAAAAATGCAATTTTAAAAAAAAAAGTCATTATCAATAATTTTGTCTTATTAATACGATAATTATTTAAATTTTTTAAATCATTTTTTTTTGTTTACCGTACAATGTTACGTGCCACTTTATTTAAACGGTATAATCTTCTTAAAATAAATATTTCAAGATTTGACATTAAAATTAATTTTTAAAAGGAATTTGTTAAATGTTTCAATTATGTATATTATATGATCAGTTTTTTTTTTTTATAAATTAATGTCAAGTTTCTACAATTAATTTATAAAAATACTCAATTGAAAAAATTCCTTCATAAAATTTTAATATTGCAAGAATTAAATATTCCAAATAAACGATTTTTTTAGGACACCCTTCAAACGGCTGCTTCATGAACATGATGAGAGATTTCGACGTCTCTTAATCCTTGAAATTTTGTTGTTTCAAGATTAGGAGGCGCTGTTGGTTCCTCAAGACTGTTTGACACATCAGTATCAAATTTATTATTTATTCTTATCTTCAACCCCTTTTTCGTCTTTACAATTTCCCAAGATATTGGTCTCGAAAAAAATTTCCATCTTCTAAGTTTAGTGGGAATGCCTTTTGAAGTTTCAAATCTGAGTGGCTGTAAGCCATCTGAACCATCTTCAACGAACATAAAACCACCTTTCTCCGAGGTGAACGCCCAGAAAATTGCTCTTTTCGGGTTGATACCGCGATTTGCTTCCGTTGTCTCTAAAGGTCTTATTGAATTCTTAATCGTTAGTTTGGGCTTCTTGAGAATCCACCTCATGAATTCTGAATTCAAACGCTTTGAAAGCGGTTTATAGGTAAAACGTCTGTAAGCATTTTTAATCCCTTTAAACCATCGGGTAAGGCCTTTCGAAGAACGAGGTCTATAGTCAAATGTAACATCATTCTGAATTAATACATGAGCACTTGCGACGGCTGCTTGAATTGACATTAACTTATTGCATTCTTTACACAGTAAAATAGCTTTGTTATTTTTAGAATCTATCAAGGGAAACATAATTCTATCTGTTCGCAATTCCCCTTTTTTAGGTTGAGTACTTTTCATGTCTTCCAAGTTCGCACGTGCAGTCCATGTACCCTTCTTAAAGTCAGCGGTCCTTAATGACATCAAAGAATTAAGCAACGGTATTGGCTCGAAGACAGTGAAACGTCCATACAAAGAGCCATCAAGAGTTAACGACCTTAATGCACGGTTATAAGAAAGGCTCCAATTTAAGCGATACAATTTGGATACGGGATCCTGAAGTTCAAGTAAACCTTCCCATACCGACTTCATGACGCCCATTGCTCCAGGGCAGATAAGTCTAAATTCTGTCAACCGAAGATCTATGTCATTTGACCCGAGTCTGAAAACGATGTTATTTGGCAGATTAGCATCAACTGATATATCAACAGATTCGCAAATAACGGAATCTTCGGGGAGTATATTGTCGGGATTGAGATTATTTTTATTTGGAAGAGTTAGCGCTTCGCTAAATTCATTACTGATCTCCCAATAGCATTGTGGCTCTGTATGAAGCTTAGCTAAGCTGTTAGGTAAATCCTTCGTAAAATCTGAAGCAGATACGACTAGATATGAAAGTGAACCCTCAAGTATTTTCGGCGACGTAGCTTCTCCCGACCAAGCCCAAAATGTTACACCAATAAAAACTTCTAAGGTGAACAATTTCATTTTTCTAGTACACAAAAAATTGTATCTTAGGCATGCGCCCACACAAGACGGTTAGTCCGGCTAATTTCACAACTACTTGTTATGTTTCTAGACTCAACTTATTTATTCGCATTGTCACTTTTACACAATTAGTTCTTCTAAGCAAAATGAATTTGCATCAAGATTTTTTTTTGAAGAGTTAAGTTTTTGTAAATTCATTTTCTAGATGAAAAAAATTATTTTTATTTAAAATCCAGCATAAAATTTGATACTCATTTTTTCGGAACGTGAACTACTCGAAATATTAGATGAACCTTCGCCGAGCATGTATATCACACAATTTCTTCTGATTATACAAACAAGAGAATTCAATGACGAGAAGGTCGGACCTCTCTTGCTAATTCGTACTCAACTAAAGCGGCTTCAGGACGTGTTAATGGTCTTGGATTACGAGTGTAGGGAATTGAAAGTAAGACATTGATTTTGTAATTAAGTCTGAGTTTCGGCCCTTTGCTTGTTCCTATAATGTGCCAAGGTACATGCTGTTTTACAAATCTCCAGTTTCTAAGATTTGCAGGAATTGGTTTAGACGTTTCGAATCTAAAGCTTTGTGCACGTACCATACCATCTTGAACGTACATCATACCACTTTTCGGCGAATTGAATGCCCAGAACGTTGTAGCTGTCACAGGAATTCCGAAATCTTGCTCCATAAACAACAAATGGTCTACTGAATCCTTGATTGTCATTTTAGGCTTCTTATTAATCCATTTGATGAATGCTGTATCAATGCGCCTTGAAAGTGGTTTGTAAGTGAACCGTGCATAAGCGTTTTTGAGCTTTTTGAACCATCGAGTGCAACCTTTCGCACAACGAGGTTCATAGTCAAATGTAACATCCTTCACAATCAACTCATGAGCACCTGCGATAGCAGCTTGAATTGACAGCAACCTATTGCATTCTTTACACAGTAGAATAGCTTCGTTATTATTAGAATCTATCAAGGGAAACTCAATTCTGTCTGTTTTCGATTCCGTTTTTTGAAGTCTAGTAGTTTTCATGGCCTCATAATTCGCACGTGCACTCCACGTACCCTTCTTAAAATCAGCAGTCCGCAATGACATGAGAGAATTGAGTAACGATAAGGGGTCAATTATATCGAATTCTGTTGTGATGTACCGTTGAGGGACAATTAACTTTAACGATCCTGTGATACGACTATAAGTAACGCTCCACCCTTTCAACATTAAATCAGTATCAGCCTCTTGAAGATCAAGAAAAGTTTCCCATACTGACTTCATTTCATATATAGCTCCTGGGCATGTTAAATAGAATTCTTTAAGGCGAAAATTTTCGTCAACAGATCCTGGTATGAACATAATGGAATTTGGTAAATAACCATAAGCCGATATTTGAGTAATATCGTAATTGACAGTGTCTTCAGGAAATTCGTAGCCTGAAAGTGAATCGGCATCGTTTTGAATTTTTCCGTATAAACCACTGCCAAGTCCACTGGCAAATTCCCAGTAGCAATCTGGCTCTGTATTAAGCCTTGCTATACTTTTTTTGTTCAGATTTTTTGTAAAGTCTGAAGCTTTATGTACTAAATTCAATAATGAAATTTTTAATTCAACAATCTTATTAGCTTCTCCAAAAGCTGCATAAAATATTATTGCACTAAAAATGATTGATTTTTTAAAAATCATCGTCCAGAAAAAAAAAAAAAAAAAATTATTTTATTTTTATTCCACAATCCGTTAAATTCCGGTAAATCATGACTTTTTTTAAAAAAAAAAAATTCCTTCTTTTTCAAATTTAAATTGAAATTATTTTCATATTAAGAAATTTTTTGCACCATCATTTATAATTAAATTTATTATTATGGAATTTTTACGATTTAAATATTTTTTTGAAAAAAAATATTTTAAAATTTTTTCAGGAATTTCATTCATAAAATTATGATTGAATATAAATTTATATATTTTTTTTTACAAAGATTGATTTTTTGAAATGACAATTTGACTGTTTAAAATATTTTGATTCTTTAAATTTGAATCTATAAATTCATATTTTTAAAAAAATAGTTATTTTTAAAAACAATTGTACGTAAAATTTTATCATCCAGACTCAGATTCTTTTTTTTTTGATGTTTGATAACGTCTTTTCAACACAAATATAAAATAATTTTGTTAATGAGAAATGATTTAAATTATAAAAAATGAAATTTTTTTTTCTCAAATTGTCGACAAGCTTACAATAAGGTTTGGGATATTCTATCTTTAATAAGAATGAATTTATATATTTGATGAATAAAGACCCAAGAAATTATACTTTTAAATTATTCGGCAATTACAATTTAATGAACAGCAGATCGGGTTTAACACTTAAAGATTGCGAAAATAGTTGAAACCTTGAATCTAAATCAATGATCTTTTTTTTTTTTTTCTGTCAGATCTGATCTTAGGCAACATTTTATTGAGAAAATTTATGTATTATTTTTTGAAGATTATATTCACAAATTATTTCCAAGGTAATTTTGACGTGAGAAAATTGTTTGAGGAATTTTTGTACTTCTTAAATTATAATTATTAAATAAAATTAATTTTTATTATCCTAAAAATAATAAAAAATTTTATTTATAATAATATCTTGTGAAAATATTTCCTTCATTATTTTTAATTTTAAAACAGAAATTATACTTTGAAATTATTATTTTTAAAATTTTTTTTATAATATTTTTTAAAAATAGCATTTGAATATGTTTTAGAACAATTACAATTTTCTATCTTATATTAATATATCAGTTAGTTTAAAAAAACAGTTTTATATTTTAATAAAACTTTTTTCAGTTTTTTTTTTTTTTTTTTTAAATTATATCAAAAATCTTTTTATAAATGATATATAATATTTTTAGTTATTATAAATATAATAATCTATTAGTTACAATAAAAATTAATATAATAATCTATTTTAATAATAAATTGAATTTAATAAATTTTATTCATAATGTTTAACACAGAAAGTGAAATTCTATTTGAAATACAATTCAAAATACTTTGTTTATTACTGAATTGAAATGTGAAGTTTAAGTTTATATCAAGGATTTAAAAAAATTTAAATTATTTTTTTTATTTTTACTCATGTCAAATTTCAATAATTTTTTACAAAACCATAATTGTTTTCTAATCATACTCAATATTTTAATATTTCTTGAAATTAGGGCATCACGAAAAATTATAAGCATCTGTTGTTTAATTATGAATCGTACGAATTTGCACATCAACATACTGATACTCAATGGCGATACCGCTGGTGCACCAATCCGGTGTCTTATCCATCATGCACACTACTAAATTATACAAAGTTTTTGTGCTACCACCCAACAAAATCATGAGCCTTTGTGCAATTTGTCGAACTAATCTATCATTCTTAGTTTTGCCACAAGAGATCATTTGAAGACGCTTTTGCTGTTGCATTTATGAAAAAATTAAGGAGATATATGAACATGCCGGCACCCTTTAGGACATGCGATAATCCCAATAATAAGCATCGCGGTCATTAGAGAAACCTATATTTTTCAATCAAAAAAGTGTTTTGGTAGTGCGTCTCCTAGATCTAGCAGACATCAAGTCTCCAAATGCCATGAGCATAAACCCGGGGTACCAGGCGGGTCCGTCGGGAATTCTTCTTTCTATATAGAGCTTGCATGTAGTATTTATTTTTCCTTATATTTGCATGGAAGGCTACACAATATGCAGTAAAATTGGGGAGGGCAGCTTCTCTGAAGTTTTTAAAGCGATGCGGTCAGGAGTTGGAATTACTCCACAACATGTAGCAATAAAGTGCCTCAAGCAAGACCGCAAAGGTGCTCCACTGCCGATGGTATCTACAGAGGTCCAGGCATTGCAGCAGTTGCGGTTCCATCCAAACATAGTAGAGCTCCTAGACGTATTTATAGATTCGAGTTCACATAGACTTTGCATAGTAACTGAGTTAATGACGATGAATCTCTATGAGTTTCTCCAAACTTTCACAAAGAATCCTCCGAGCGAGATTATAATTAAGTCATTAATCTTGCAACTTCTTAGCGCTCTTCGTCATTTGCACGGTTCAGGATTGTTTCATCGTGATGTGAAACCTGAGAATCTTTTGTTAAGAGGGGAACAACTGAAGCTTAGTGATTTCGGGAGTGTTAAATGTATTGCTGCAAGTCCTCCTTTTACGGAATACATTGCTACTCGTTGGTATCGGGCACCTGAATGCTTGCGGAGTTGCGGAGAGTACTCAGCACCGATGGATCTTTGGAGTGTGGGCTGTGTTATGTTTGAGATTCTGTGCTGTCAGCCGCTATTTCCTGCAGAAAACGAGTCACAGCAACTCAGCGCAATAGATGCCTTTTTGCGTAAGTTTCCAATTTGAAGGCATGCTTTTCTTTTATTAGAGCCTTTCGGTCCATTGTCGCAGCTCAAACGTCTTCTTCCGCATGTGTCACTTGATTGCATCAATCTTCTGGCTGGTTTGCTTGCTTACAACCCAAGTGAGCGGCTTACAGCTGATGCAGCCTGGAATCATGATTATTTCCATGAACTGAGGTATTAGCTCATTTTAGTCAATGAATTTTACTCATAATCAGGTACCCAAGACTTTCCTGCAATGCTTCTCTATTACTGAGAAGAGACTCAGACGTGTCGGTATCCAGCGGCAGCGAAGATTACTACTGCCCAACTCCCGACCATACAGAAAATCATAATACTCAGCGATTATCTACAGAAAAGGCAACCAAGCCAGTCTCGATCAACACGACAAGTCAGAGACAACCATCGAATGACGACGACGATCAGAAATTAAAGATGAGCTGGGTTTCGAGAGAAAGTGACTTACGAACACAAGCGACCCTTACTTCTGTACCACAGGATTGTCAAGCAAATACTTCATCAGATACATACAAGAGTATATGCTGGGGATCTCGGAGCAATAACGACGTCGAGATTACAGAAAATAATAACTTCACATTAATGAGTTTGGATTCAAGTTCAAGAGAATTACAATGCGACTATAATATGACCTTGACTGAAATACCTTCTCCCACGACCCATGAAACGGAACAGATACCACTTCACTCAATACCTTATGTGTCACCAAATGGCATAGTGGCTTTATTGCCTGTACATCCAGAATGTCAGAGGCGTTACGACATCACTGAAGACTCTTTTATCAGAGCAGATGGAGTCCCAAATCCCGCAATACCACCTGATAAATGTTCACGTCCTGAAGCTGTCGAAGATATTCCCGCACTTAAAAATAGAAAAAGATTTTGCGGACAACTTTTATCTTATCTATTTATAAAATGACAAAAAATTTTTTCAATTTTTTTTAAAAAAAATTAATAATTAAAAAAATCAATTGTATCTTTTTTTATTTAGAAAAGCATTCAACAATAAACATATTTATTATTGACTTTAAAATCTCAATTCTTATCTTTGACTCTTAATTCATAAATCCTTGGAATTATTAATAATAAATTGAGAGAAAAAAAATGAATTTCTGTGCTATGTGGCACTCCTTGAGTGCATTAATGATACTGTCAATTTATCAATTCATAGATCATCATTTTATTTAATTACTAAAATAATTTATCATTATTATGAACAAAAATTTTATAATTGAATAATTCTTGGCAATAATGCAGCTTGAAAACACTAAAAGCTTGCATAATAAAAAATATTGAATTCTTTTATCAAATTGTTTTTCAAATTTTATTTAACCGATTATCTTTGAAATTTTTTTTGAATTATTGAAATTTTTTGCATAACAAATGCAATTGAATGCGCATTCTATTTATAAGCCAATTATTTGCTGATAATCACAGCTATTCCCTTTCTTTCAATTAAAAAGAAAGACCTATACAAACATAATAAAACATCAAAGCAATAATTGAAGGTATTATATTGAATAGATCAGCTTTTTGGTAAATTTGATGAGTGCGTGAGGGTAATGTTTTTTTTCATTACAATGAACTCATTTTAATACTTGATGAAGATGTAAAGTTGATAAGCATCAACAATTAAATGTTCTTATTGCAAGAGGCATGTCTGTACATGCAACTTGTAAATGATATAATATATTAATGCGAGTCAAATATTCGAAAGAATTATAGTAAAAAATAATTATTTGTCATACTTGAAGATAGTTATGATGATTGCAAAAGTTTGCATGTTAATATTACATCTATTGATAGTTTCATGATATTTTTTTTCAAAATATTATTAGCGCCAGTAAAAGAGCATTTTTAAAGAAATTATTAATTAAACTTTTTAGTCATCATATGCTGTTTAAATGAATAATTTACTTGAATTTCGTGCTATTGAGATTATACAAAATTCTAAATGGGGTCCAGTTGAAAAATCAATTATTATAAAAGGCGGCACAACAAATTGGCTTTTTTTAATTATATGCACTAGTGGTCAAAAATTATTAGTTCGTCTATTTGGTAAAATTATTTCT
Source organism: Ichneumoninae sp. B BG-2022a (assembly GCA_030522725.1). Classification (NCBI taxonomy): domain Eukaryota; kingdom Metazoa; phylum Arthropoda; class Insecta; order Hymenoptera; family Ichneumonidae; species Ichneumoninae sp. B BG-2022a. The sequence goes on along the minus strand of JAPYZD010000316.1, from coordinate 29,535 downwards.
ATTATTATTTTCATTATTCAGATAAATCAATTGAAGAAATAATTGATAGACGTGTTGAAAAAGAAGTACGTAGTTATTAATTATATATATTTTAGATTGAAAAACATTTAATAAAATTTAACCTGTTTAAAAATATTCTACAATCTTATAATGTAATTATTTTCTTCAAAAAAAAAATATTAGGATGCTCAAGTTGAAGAATGGATTGAAGGAAGAAGTCTTACACTTAATGATTTGAAAAATCTCAAAATATCGAATCTTATTGCAAAAAAAATTGCTCAATTACACAATGTCCCAATATCAAAAGCAATTTGGGATTTATATTTAAAAAAAGAATCAATCATTAAAATTAATTTACTTAATTGGGTTAATAAATGTTGTGAATTATATAAACCTTCTCAGTCAAATTATTTTGATTTTAATTTAATTAAAAATGTAATTATATATATTTTTTAATTTATTAAGAAAATATATAATTTTTTTTAGAAATGTGAAGAAATGTTTGAAGAGATAAATTTATGGAAAAAAAAAAATGAATTTTGGTGTGAATTAGTTTTGGGACATAATGATTTACTTGGTGGAAATATATTACTTAAACCAGATGGTAAAATTATCATTTAAAAAAAAAATTTTTTTTTTTACTTAATTTTAGAATCAATTTGTTTCATTGATTATGAATATTCTGGGCCTTCTGAACGTCTTTTTGATATTGCAAATCATTTTGTTGAAATGTGTGGTAAGTTTAATTTATTTGTATTTATAAAAAATTATATTTTTGAATTATTTTTTTATAAAAAAAGAAAATTAGGATTTGAATGCGAATGGTCACGTTATCCAAATGAAGATGCACAATTAAATTTTTTAAGGTTTGTTATTTTAAAAAAAAATTTTTTTTATTAGAAATTATTTACTTGAGTTAAAAAAAAATAATAATAATTTTAATGAAATAAATATTGAAAATTATAACGAAATAATAAATAATTCTATAATTGATTGTATTGATTATTTTAAACGTTTATCGTGTATGTATTGGGGTGTTTGGGCATATTTAATGGCTTATACCTCAAAAATTGATTTTGACTTTAAAAGGTAAAATTTTTTTATTATTAATATTTTTAATATTAATTTTTTTTTTTATTAATATTTTTAATATTAATTATTTTTAATATTAATATTTTTTTATTATTCCTTATTTTTAATATTAATTATTTTTAATATTAATTTTTTTTTATTATTAATTATTTTTAATATTAATTTTTTTTTATTATTAATATTTTAAATATTAATTATTTTTAATATTAATTTTTTTTTATTATTAATATTTTTAATATTAAATATTTTTAATATTAATTTTTTTTTATTATTAATATTTTTAATATTAATTTTTTTTTATTATTAATATTTTTAATATTAATTATTTTTAATATTAATTTTTTTTTATTATTAATTATTTTTAATATTAATATTTTTAATATTAATTTTTTTTTATTATTAATATTCTTAATATTAATATTTTTATTATTAATATTTTTAATATTAATTATTTTTAATATTAATTTTTTTTTATTATTAATATTTTTATTATTAATATTTTTATTATTAATATTTTTATTTTAGATTTGGATTGAAAAGATTATCAGCTGCTATTGAAGGGGTACAGTTTTAATTAGTCACAGTTTTTTTTAAAATGAATTTAGAATCAACTAAACAATGTATAACAAATGAATCTTGGAATCCTCCATCCATGGAAGGAAAATATCGAACCGGGCTTATGATTAATAATTCAATGGCAGGAGGAAAAAAGGTTGAATTTGTACCAAATAATTTTGGAAAAGAAATAAAATGGTATGGTTGTGGACCTACCGTTTATGATGCTGCACATATGGGACATGCTCGTACTTATTTAGCTTTTGATATAATTAGACGGGTGTTGAATGATTACTTTGGCTATCAAGTATTTATTTGTATGAATATAACCGACATTGATGATAAAATCATTCAACGTAGTCATGAATCTAAAATAGAATTTGCAGCATTAGCACGCTATTGGGAAGAAATGTTTTGGAGAGATATGAAGTCATTAAATGTTCTGTTGCCTGATGTAATTACACGTGTCTCAGAATATATTCCTCAAGTCTTAGATTTCATTAAAGGGATTATAGATAACGGGTTTGCTTATGAATCATCAGGCAGTGTTTATTTTGATACTCAGGTATGAAATTAATAAAACTTTAAAAAAAAAAAAAAATTTTTTTCGAAGTGTTTTTTTTATAGTTATGATAACAGGCGTTCCGTGAATCATGTCAACATGTTTATGGTAGAATGGAACCGTACTCTGTAAATGATGAGAATAGGTAATGAATTAAATTATTAAAATATTAATCTAGAGTTTTGGAAGGTGAAGGTGCTCTTGGAATTATTACGGAAAAAAAAACTTCATTAGATTTTGCTTTATGGAAAAAATCTAAAGAGGGTGAACCATTTTGGGAATCACCATGGGGTAATGGTAGACCAGGTAAAATATTTTAATAAAATTAAAGATATATTAAGGTTGGCATATTGAATGTTCAGCAATGGCTTCAAGTATTCTTGGTTTTCCTCTTGATATTCATTCTGGTGGTATTGATTTACGTTTTCCTCATCATGATAATGAATTAGCACAATCTGAAGCTTTATATAATAAACCACAATGGGTAAATAAAATTAAAAATACAATTTTTTTAAATAAAATTTTGATATATATTTTTAGGTAAATTATTTTTTGCATTCTGGTCATCTTCATATAAAAGGAAGTAAAATGTCAAAAAGTTTAAAAAATTTTATAACTATCGAAAATTGTCTTAAATCATTTCCACCGAGAGTTATACGTATTCTTACATTAATGCATAGGTAATTTATTTTTTAAAAAAATATAAAAAAAATTTTTATAGATGGGATGCTCCAATGAATTATTCATCTGATGGAGAATCAATGTTGCAAGCTACAGAAATTGATAAAACATTTGTTAATTTTTTTGGTATAATCAAAGCAGCTTTAAGAGAAAATAATAATTCTGAAAAATTATTAGAACAATTATTAAAAACTAATTCTTTAGAATCAATTAAACTTGAAAATTTATTAATTAAACAAAAATGGGATGATATTGATATTAAAATTAATAATGAAATTAGATTAGCACAAGAACAAGTGAGTAATTATTAATTAATAATAATTTTAATTAGGTTGATACAGCACTTAAAGATAATTTTGATACACCAACTGTAATATTTATATTAAGACGTCTTATTACTGAATTAATTAATTATTTAAAAAATTCTTTTAAAATTCCTCTAATTATTAAAGGAGGTCGATTTATATTTAGAATTTTAAAAGTAAATTATAAAATTTTTTTAAAATTTTTTTAAAATTTTTTAAAATTTTTTAAAATTTTTTTTAAAATTTTTTTTTAAATTTTTTTAAAATTTTTTTTTAAATTTTTTTAAAATTTTTTTTAAAATTTTTTTTAATTTTAAAATTTTTTTTAAAATTTTTTTTAAAATTTTTTTTAAAATTTTTTTTAAAATTTTTTTTAAAATTTTTTTTAAAATTTTTTTTAAAATTTTTTTAAAATTTTTTATTTTAGATTTTTGGAGTAACAAATGGTGATGAAGTTGAATTTAATTATATTGTTTCATCTCAAGATACAAAAGCTGAAACAAATATAATGAATTGTTTATCAGAATATAGATACAATGTAATATATTTAATTTTTATAATTTTTTATTAGGTACGAAAAACATCACAAATATTATTTAAAGAATTAAAGAATGATAATTTAAAATATTTAGTTCAAAATTTATTAGATTTTTGTGATGATGTACGTGACAATGGTTTAGCTAATATAGGAATTCAATTAGAAGATATGCCAGAAGGACCAATATGGAAAAAATCAACAAGGTAAAAAATAATTAAAAAAAATAATAATTAAAAATATTTAAAAAAAAAAGTAATTTTAAAAATATTTAAAAAAAATAATTAAAAATAATTAAAATTAATTAAAAATAATTAAAATTAATTAAAAATATTTTAAAAATAATTAAAAAAAAATAATAATGAAAAACAATTTTTAGAGAAGAAATAATTCGAGATAAAGAAAGAAAAAAAATTGAAATTGATCGTAAAAAACAACAAAAAGAAGAAGCAAATAAATTACAAGTATGAATTTATAAAAAAATTATTTTAAGATTGAATTAAAAAAAAAAAAAGATGCTGAAATGAAAATACCATCTAATGAATATTATTTAAAATTAAAAGGTGATTTATATTCAGCATATGATGAGTCGGGAGTTCCAACTATGTTAGCTGATGGAACAAATATATCAAAAAATCAACGTGATAAAATGAAAAAAGTAATGAAAAAAAATAATATTTAAATTTTTATCAGTTTCTATTAAAACATCAAGAAATGCATGAAAAATTTATAACCCAAGACAAAAATTAGATTTATTTTTTTTTTTAATATACGAATACTAAATAAATGTTTTTTTATAGTATTTGTTAGATAATTTTTGTTTGTTCAATTTTCATTAATAATTTATTATTTAAAATATTTAATTTGGGATATTTTTGAGATTTAATAAATTCTTTTAAAATATTAGAAATTTTAATCCATAAATCTTTTGATTGAATTGATAAAAATTCATTATATTCATTTAAACAAATTTCCAGAAAATAATCAAGAAATGAATCTAATAAATTTTCAATACTTATTCTAAAAAAATTAAAATTAAAACTAAAAAAACTTACATATAAGTAGATAATATATCTACTGAATTATTCAAAATAATTTCAAGCATATTTTTAATAATATTTATTGTTTTATTCCAATTATCAATTATTGGGACATGAATTTTTTTTTTTATTGCTTGACGTATAAATAATTGTAAACTCTAAAAAAATATTTCAACTAATAATGATCATACCAATAAAAATTCTTTAAATAATTGATTAAATAAATTTGGGACACATTGATTCCACATATTTATAAAGTTAATTATTTCTTTATTTAAATTTTGATAATTTGTAATAAAAGTAATTATCATTGCCCAACATTTTAAACACTCTCCTTTTAAATTATCACATGAAGAATTATCCGAATTTATTGAAGATAAGGTCTAAGAAAAAAAAATTTTTTTTTTTTTTTTAAATTTTTTTACTTCAGCAATAAATTCTAATAAAGTATCCTCAATAATTTTATTCCAAAAAATTTGTTTATTAAATCCAATAGCTAAATATTCTGTCCGAATAGCTTTTAATAAATTAGTACGCATTTCATAATTAGATTTTTTTAAAATATTTATTACAGCAATATATGCATATCTTTAAAATATAAATTTTTTTAATAATCTTACTCTGTTTCAGATGTTCTTTTCGCTAAGTTTAATATTGTAGTTATTGTTTCTGGAATATCTTCTGTTATTGGATATTTTGATAAAGACTCCACAAAAATTTCAAGTAATGAATCAAATGATTCATTTTCAGATAATGTATTAATAATACGATTTGCAGCTCTAGTAGCTGTTAAACGATCCTCACGAGATTGAGATTCTGCCATCTTCTTATTTATAATTTTAAAAAATCTTACACGAGAAATTTCTTTAATAATAAAATTTTTATAACGCATTATTGTTATAATTTCACCTTCTTGTAACTCTGTCCATAAACGAGACCATGCTTCTGCAATCTCTAATATAGGCACTGAACTTAATACATAAGCAAGTGCTGCAGAATTATTTTTAATATCATTATTAAAGAATGCATCAGATCGATTCCTATACTCAAATTATAAGAAAAAAAAACTAACATAAATATTTGTAATAAAGTGTTAGCTGTAGAGAGTCTAAAATTTTGTAACATTGAATGATCACCAATAGACCATATTGATTCTCCAAATAATATTTTCAAAATATATTCATTTAAAATCTAAGAAATTAATAATAAATTTTAATCTACCTCAGATAGATCTAAATCTGTTATACATTTTGATAGTTTACCAATACAGCTTGATGCTTGGCGTTGTAAAGTTATTGAATTACTTCTTAATAAAATACAAATTACCTAAAAATGTTTTTAAAAATATTTAAAAGTACTTTTAAAAATTTTCTTCCAGATTGTCGTGATATAACATTATAATCATTATGTATTATAGATGATTCAATAAAACGTAATACACCTGCTCTTATTAAAATTACTAAACACATAATTTTATTTACTTGCTTGCGGGTCCAACAGATTGAGTTAATAAATTGCACAGATCATTACATACTTGATCAATTGTTAATGTAGTTGATAATTTTGCCTGGAAAAATAAAAAAAAAAAAATATATATTACTAATATATTGAGTATTTGTCCTGCAGAAGTTTCAGCACTAAATCTTAATCTAGCTTCTAAAAATTCTTCTTCACTTAATCTAATTTTAATAATAATTTATATAAAATTTTATATATACCTTGTTTCTCTTTCAACATGAAATTGATAAAAACTCAATTCAGCTGGTTCTAAAGCACCTAATGCAATTATTAAAAATGGAACAACCTGAAAAAAGTTTTCAGATTTTTTTAAAAATTATTTTCGAAATTTTTTTTTTAATTACTAACAGATTTAAATAAAGGCCGTATAAGTGAATCTCCAATATCAATACATTGACGTAATGTATCTAAACATAAAGTTGCAACCTAAACAAAAATTTTATTTTTAAAATTTTACCAATCTATTAGTAATTTTTTTTTCACAAATATTTTTAATTATTTTAATAATTAATTGTAAAGCTGCACCCGCATCAGCAACTGAATGTTTTTTTTTATTACAAGAATTAATTGTAAATTTTTTTAATGAATCTGTTAAACGATTGATTCCTCCATGCAATAATTCATCTTCATTAACTATTTTTTCAAGTTGAGAAATAACATAATACCATAAATCTGGTAGAATTGTTGCATGTGCTTGAAATGGTATATCAAATGACAATATTATAATTAATGCTGAATTTGATGAAGTTTTAAAAGAATTTGTAGTTTGTAATGATGTAAGTGTCTATTGAATATAAATTTAATTTAACTTACATTAAGTAATGATCTTAAAATAGTTTTAACTTTGTTTATATGATCCTTATCCCAATTTCCACCGATTATTAATTCTTGTATTGTATTAAAACCAAAATAACTTTGAATTATTTTTTTTATAACATCTCGTACTAAAAAATAAGAAAAAAAAATTTAAATATATTACCCAATGTGTCTGTATCACATAAAAAAGGAATTAGATTTAATGAAATTGATTCTGGAATAAGAATTGTTTTTTGATTTAATGAATGAAATGGCTCATTTAATTTTAGAAATTCATCAGTTATTTTATCTTCATAACTTCCATTTAATAATGTTTGATCCATCAGAACAATTAATAATGAAGGACATCTTGTTGATTTACCAATTTCAACTGAAAATAAATTTTATATTAAAAAAATTATACCATATCTTTCAAGTAGATTAATTCGTGTTGTAAATATTGCTGAATCAGAAAGTAATTCTTGTAACTATCAAAAAAAAAATTTAAAATAAAATCTTACTGCTTGATTTTTATATTCTGCTGGTTTTTGTTGTCTTTTCATTTCTTCAATAAATTGTTCAATAATTTTAAGTATATTTATTGAATCTTCGATTGATTTATAATAACAGCCAATTATACCACGCCATGCAATTGTAGAAATAAGTAAATTTGAACTTTTTAAGAACCTAAAAAAAAAAAAAATTTTTTAATTTTTTACTTTAGAAAAAACAAAAATAAATCTTTTTTATATTCATTAAATTCTTCATTACGAATTCCAATATATATCCATATACAACTTGTTAATGATAAATTTGGCTCATTCAAAACAGTTATAATTAAATTTTTTTTTTGTCGTTCTGCTTGTAAAAAACATTGAGCTGAATAAATTGCAGTTAAACTATCAAATGGCATATTTATAATATTTAATAACCAATCAGATAATGAAAAGTCTTTAGTTAATAATGAGCCAAAAAGTATCCATAATTCTTTTTGCGGTATTTTTTTTTTTAATAATCGATCTTTTAAATTAGATAGAAAACTATCAAATGATGAAGTTATACATGAATTAAATAATGACCATAATGATTCATTTGACAAAATTGCTTTTGCTGTTACAGAAACGCAACAATTTGAGATAACACTTCCTTCTTTCATTATAATATTTATTGTATGGATAAATATTTCTTTGCATGAATTCAAAAAGAGCAAATCATCAATTTTATTTTTATTTAATAATGCTTCTATTATTAAAGCGGCACAATTTAATCGCTCTACATTTGGTTCCTTAAAACATGAATTTATATAATCTTCTAACTCCCGTTTTGCATTTTGATTATCATCCGAATAATAACTTATTAATAATATCCCTAAAACTTTAGATTTTGCTCCTAATAATAACTGATTTTCTTTTGCGTCCCAAATTTGAGATAAATATTCAGATTGACGGGATTGTATAATTTCATGCAATATTGTTTTATTATTATTTTGAGACATTAATTTTCCAAATTCAATTAAGATTTTACTAAATATTTCTTGACCAATAGAATCATTATCAATTTGTTTTTCACCTAAGAAAAACAACATTAAAATAACTGTATTTGTAAAATCTCCAGAACAACTCATTATATATTCAATTATATCTCTTAAAATAATTGAAGATCTTTTAAGTGGTAATTGGTATAATATTTCATTTTCTTTATTTTTTAATATAATTTCTAATTTATTTTGAACTTCTAAATCCCAATTTTTTTTTAAACTCAATGGTTGTGATTTAAAATAAATTAAACGTGATAAAACTTTTATGAAATCACTTTTTTTAAATGAACGACGCATTTGTAATATATTTATTGATAAATTATTAATTGCTTCATCATTTGAAGAAATTAAACATACAGCCAAAATTCTACCTAAAATCAATTATTAATATTTCTTACATACTCAATACATTCTCTGGTTTGAATAATGTTACAGACCATCTTAATAATTCACACAATGCTGGTCTACTAGATAATGATTGTAATGATAAAAATATATTTTCATTTTCATTAATTTTATTTAAAATTTTTAAAGAAGAGGCAAGATATTTGAGACATTTTAATATTATTGGAATTGATTCATATTTATTCTAAGACAAAAATTAATAATATATCAAAAAAACTCACAGCTTCTGATATTTTATCTAATAAAGGAAATAAAATAATTATTATTTTTTTTATTCTACATAAAAAAAAATCAAAATTATCAGATTTTAATTCACATAAAATTGATATTAATTGACTTAAAGAAATTAAAATTTCATCTAAAAAAAATTTTTTTTTTTTTTTTTTGACTTACTGGCTGTAAAGTTTTCTTCCTTAAATAAATCATTAATAATTAACCAAATTACATCAAATATTTTCATAGCCATTTCTTCAATAGCAATTGGGACAATTGATTTACTTTGTTGATTTGTAATACCATTTTGTCCTAATAATATTAATAATTTAATAGAATATTTTTTTTCAAATTTCAAATTTTTAATAATTATTAAAATAACCCAATAAGCAAGTAAATAACTCATCCAATCATTATTTATTGAATTTGAATCATCAATAATAATTTGTAATATAATATTAGATTTAATTAATAATTTAAATATTTGATTCAATAAATTTGAATTAATTATTAATCGATTTTGTGGACTACAATTATAAAATCCTTCTCCATGACTTAAATATTTAATTACATCGAATGGTATTAATGTTGAAGGTATTGATAACTTATCAGTTGATATAGTATGTAATAAACGTGAAATAAACCAAGGATTATTTAAATCAAGAGATGCTATAATTGATTTAACTTTTAAATTTGAAGGTATTCTTATTTTATCAAAAGCTGAATTAGAAGCAATCATAAGAGGTATTAAAATAATTTCAGCTGGACAAGAATCTTTGACTTTTATATTTGAAAATTTAGTATTTAAATTTTGTGTTATATATGTTGATGTAAACCAATCAATTATATTTATTTTAATTTTATTTATTTCCTTTATACCTTTTAATTGAGACTTCCTAATTAATTGGTATTTAAGTTTTATTTCAATCTTACATTAATATTAATTCTTCTTGTGAAAGCCCTGGGACATTATCAAGATTTTCAAATTCTGAAGGTAATAAAAATAATTCAGAATAACTTCTTGAAAATGCTGTTAAATTTTCACTTGATGATTGATTGTCTAATTCTACATTTTCCCAAATTGATTCACATATTTTGTTAAATATAATTTTATTTTCTATAATAGAAGATTGCATTAATCCAGATAACAAATAACAGGCTATTGGAGAAACTCCTATACTACGAAATCTTCCAAATGATTTAATTAATAAATTTATAATTGAATATATTTCTTCAAGATTTTCTTTAGTATCAAATTTTAATCTCTAAAAAAATAAAATATAAAAAATTTTTTTTTTTTTTAAATATAAAAATTTTTTTTTTTTTTAAATATAAAATTTTTTTTTTTTTTTAAATATAAAAATTATTTTTTTAAATATTTATTTTATAAAATAATATTACCTTTAAACCTAATTTAATAAATATAGGAATAATATTTTTTAATAAAAATACAGAATTCCATTCTTGTTGATTGTAATTCTTATCAAGCCATAATTCAACAATACTTTTAATATTAATTGTTAATTTAATCTCTCCTTTATAACGACATAATATATGATTTGTAATTTCTATAAGTTTATTTTGTCGTATTTGAGTCTGATCTTTGAAAAATTCTTTAAATGAAATTGGGAGTAGCTAAAAACCTATTATAAATAAATTTAAACTTACACGCCATAATATATTTTGAATGTTATTATCATCATGAGTTGATAATCTTAATAATATTCTGTCATAATCATCAAATAAATTATTCATTTTTAAAAAACTGTGACTATTTTTTAGATAATTTAATGTATGTATTCCATCCCTCACTCGAACCTTGATATTGATTATTAAATAGAATAGATTGTCTTTTTGTAGGTATGAATGTATGCCAGAGATAAAATGGGACATTAATTGGATTCCATCTTTTCCAATATGAACTTTGAGGAGGTCTTATAAATAAAAGATCAATAAATAAACCAGTAAAAAGAATTCCTACAAATACAGCACGAAAATTTTCACATTGATACTTAAATTTGTCATATGAGTTTCCAGGATTTCTGAATACATTCAAAGCATTTTTAAATGTCTCATAATAATTTTTATTCAATTGTGGACCACGAGCACGATTTCCTAAATATCTTAATTGTTGTTGTTTTAACATAAATATTGATTATAATTTATATATTATTTATGCACCTTTTTATCTGTGACATGTTCTATGGCAAACAACTTGCCCGATGCTTCCGAGCTATACTCGTTGTCATCGAGCGACGAGGAGCCGGAGAGCATAAGCCATCCAGAATTTTTAACGACTTTATGCGAGGATAAATCTGAAAGAAATAATTATGCTTCTGAAATGTCCCATATCGAATCGATGTGGTTAGGTGATCAAGATAAACCAACTGTTCAAGAAATTAAAACATTCAATCCAAAAATTATTGGTGCTCCCGCTGATGTCCCATTATCAAAAAAAAAAGGAATTAGAATTAAAAAAGGACATGATGGTATTATGAGAACAGTTTCAAAAGATTATCCTATACCTAAATGGCTTATTAAAAGAAAATTAATATCTCCTAATTATCATTATCCGTATAAATATAATCAAATTTTTGTTGGGAGTTATGGTATTACTAATTATGAATTATCAGGAAATATAAATAATCCACTTGTAAGTTTTTTTTTAAATAAATTTTTTTTTGAAATAAATTTTTTTTTTGAAATAAATTTTTTGCTAGTGGTTTAACATTTAATGATGTACGTGAAACTGGATCAAAATATGGTTTCTGTGTATTAACATTTGGTAAGATATTTTTTTTTTTTTTTTTTTTATTTTTTATAAGATTTATATGGACATGGGCTATCTTCAACACCAAAATATGGATGTAATTATAGTTCATCACAATGTTGCGATAAAAATATAGTACCTTTAAGCCTTGAATTTTTTATTGAGGTATTGGTTATAATGCTAACTTAATTAGCAATGTAATGAATTATTGGAATTTCTTAATTTATCTAAACGCAGATTTACAGCTATAGGATTTTCTATGGGTAATTAAATATTGAATATATATTTTAAGGTGGTGTAATTGCTGCTGAATTTGCAAGAAGACATTCATCATCTATGGATCGATTAATTTTAATTTCTACTGCTGGGACTATAGGAAAAAAATCACCAACCTATATTAAATGTTTGTCATGTATGCGTTGTTGTATACCATGTTTATCTTATTGCATATGTCGTTCTTGTTGTTGTTGTATATTAAAAAAAAAAAATTTTTTTAAAGTAAGTCCAATTGTATTTTAATAAAATAGAATTTTTCATCTGATGAAATTGCTAATGGAACTGCTGAATCTTTATGGAATAGACAAATGTGGCAATTGTTTGTTAAAAAAGGAATGATTGAATCAATGCTTGGTTGTGTCACTGGTATACCTTTATGGAATGCTGACTCTATTTTTCAAGAGGTAATTTAAAATAAATAAAAAAATAAAAATAAAAAAGGTTGGAAAAACTAATTTACCTACACTTATACTTTGGGGTGGTGCAGATACAGTAGTACCAGTTTCAAAATCATCTGTAAGCTTATTTGAAAAAAATAAAAGTTTTTAAAAAATTATTTATAAATTAATTTTTTATATTAGAGAGTTTTAGATTCATTTCCCAATGGTCATTTGATTGTTTTTTCTAATTCATCACATATGCTTCTTACAGATCAGGTAATTAAATTAAAATTTTTAATTAAATAAGTAAAATTAAATATTAAATTATAAAAAATGTTTTTTCTATATTAGAGAGCAGCTACTATAGCTTTAATATTAACATTTCTTGATTTTCCAAAAAATGCAAATATGGCTGAATTTAAATATTTACTTCCTTTTTCTAATAATGGTAAAAAATATTTATTTTTTTTTAAAATATTTTTTTTAAAAATATTTTTTTACAGGAAATTACATACCAGCTGATCAAAGAAGTAAAGAAGGTTATACTAGAAAACAATATTGTAAAATTATAAATTATACACCAAAAGTATGGTTTACTTATCCTATATCAAATGATGATAAAAAAAAAACTTAATTTTTTCTAATAAGTCGTAATCCTTGTTTAATTTTATGTATGTCTTCATCAACAATAGCAATACGATTTTCTAATTGTATTCTATTTGTACGTTCTATACGACCTTTTTATAAAAAAAAAAAAAAATAAATAAAAAAAATTTATTACCTTTATTCAATTTTGGGAATCTTGATAATTCTCCTTCAATTTGATTCTTTTCCATATTTAATAACTAAAAACAAAAAAAAAAAAAATATTTAATTATAAAAAAATTATTATTCTTTTATAATTTTTTTTTTTTTATTTTACCATTAATTGTTTTTCAAGATTATTCATAGAATCAAATTTATTTTTAGAAGAATCAATATTGCCTGATAAATTAATTTTTTTTTTTTTAATCATATACTTTCATTATTAATTGTTAACTTCTTTGTTCCACCACCACCACCATATATTGGTATACCATCGGGTGGTTTATATTCCCATTCAATTGGTAGATTTTGTTTAATACCAGCTGCATCTAAATTATAAGATTCTATATCTTTATTTAATTCTTTTTTATAATTATCTTTTTTATTATAAAATATTTGATGATCAGTTGAATTTTCTGATTTATAATTATTTAAATCTTTACGTAATTTAAAATTAATTTGTCTTAATGATAAAATATCGTTTATATTTCTTTTTAATTCAATTTCATTTTTTTCTTTTATATTTCTATTTAAAAAAAAAATTTTTTTTTTAATTTTATACTTACAAAGCTTCTCTTAATTCATTCTGACATGATGTTAAATTTTTTTGAGTATCTTTAAGTATAGATCTACAAAAAAATATTTAATAAAAATCTATTACCTTAAATCATCTAAATCTCTTTTTAGTCTTATTATTTCACGACAATCTTCTTCTTTTTCATTTAATTTCTAAAAAATATTTTTAATGATATAATTTATTTACTTGTGTCTGAGATGAGAGTTCATTTTTAAGATTATATTCTCTAGATTTTAAATCTTCAATAATTGAAATATTATTTTTTTCTGAATTTACTCTATATAAATAATTTTTTTTTTTTTTTACATTAATTGACCGTAATCTTCTAGTTCAACAATTTTTGTTTTTAATGATCGATTTTCTTTGATTAAATTTCTTAATTGTTCTTCTTTTTTATTTAAATCAAATTCTGTATTGTTGTATTTAATTTCTAATTCTTTTAAATTTATTGTTGATGTTGTTAATGATTTATCCAAACAATCCTATTTTAGAAAAATTTTTTTTTAAAATAAAATATTCTTACTTTTAATTTCGAAATTCTTTCTAATTCTAATTCTAATTTTTTCTAAGAATAAAAATTTTAGAAAAAAAAAAAACCTTAACTTTATCTGCACTAATATTTAATAATTGACTTTGGCAATGATCTAAATCACATTCTATTCTTCCAATTGTACCCTTTTCAATTCTTAAATTATTTTCCAGTGATGTATTTGATGTTTGTAATGTTGTTATTATTGATTGTAATTCATGTCGTTTATATTCTAATGTATTTACTTCATGTTCTAGTCTTTCATTACGTTGTTTTACTGTCTTTAATTTGAATCTTTATTTGATCAAACTTACACGTAATTCACGTTCATAATTTTCATTTTGATCACGTAATTGTGTATATTCTAATTCAAGCTTTTCAATTATTAATTGTAATTCACTTTGTCGTATAGCAGCTTTTTCTCTGGAAAAAAAAAAATTTTTTTTAAATTTTTTTTAAATTTTTTTTTAAATTTTTTAAATTTTTTTAATTTTTTTCTTAACCTCTCTTCTTCTCTAATTTCTTTTTCATCCATCAGTTCCCGTTTTAATATTTCTAAATTTCTATCATTTTCAGAGCTCATTTGATGTAATTCCATACGCAAACGTCCATTCATCTCTTCTTCAAGCTAAAAATCAAATTAATTTATTAAAATAATGATAATAAACCTTTTGAGTTTCCTTTTTTAATCTTTCTTCATGCTCTCGTTGCAATTCTATCAAATAACTTTTTTCATGAATTTGTTTTCCTTTGTTAGATATTAATTTATTACAGTTTAATTTTTGTAGAGGCTCATCTAATTGAATAACATTATTGTTATATTTATGTATTTTTCATAGTATATAGAATTACCTGTATTAGCCACATTCTCATCTTGCAAACTTGAGCATGAACTTGATTCTGATTTAAAAAATTTATGATTTCTTTTTAAAATGATTTTTATAATGATTTTTATTTTAATAATTTTTATTTTAATGATTTTTATTTTAATGATTTTTTTCTTTTATTAGTAACTTTCTAATTAAATAAGTTTATATTCACCTTCGTCATCAGGAGGATTTTGTAATGCATATGAACGTGGTCTCTGAACTTCAGCTTCTATAAAATCATCACAATAATTATTAGCTTACGAGATCGACATATAATTGGCTGATTTTCACTTGATACATGGTGTACTCGGCCTAATTGAAGCATCTGATTCTTTTTATTGAGGCTTAGATCTATATCATTCGATACAGGAATAATTGGCTTTAAGGATGACATCATTGGTGCACCGGAGGCAGCTCGTTTCACATTGAATGATTTATGAGAACCGAATTCGTCAACCCGTTGTGGTGGGTGTTCAAAATGAGACAGACCCTCACCCGAGCGGATTTTGGAGACATCTATATCGACTCCTTTAATTTGAAGCTCAGTTTCATTGAGTCGCTGTTCAAAATCATCCTCTACAATTATACTTAAGATGGCAAAATTAATTCATACCATCCATAATAATCTTGAAAATTTGTTTGTGTCGAGCTTAACTCCCCCACTCCCATTAATCAGTAAAATCTTAAATATTGTTTAAAAACAATCAAAATATTACGCTGTAACTAAAAACATGAATATGTAATATTATCGACGATATCTATTGCTATGTCTTTGCTCTTCTCCCTTACGACTTCTTTCTCGTTCAATTAAGATTTGTACCAATCTTACGAATATACCGATTATGTCTCCATAAAATGCAAGTGCATGCATCTGCCGGATTCTAAATCGTTTAGTTCTTACCACTGGATCGCTAACTCCCCGTTTTAGGTCGTAAAGCACAATTTGAGTATCATAAAGTACGTATCTGAATACTTTTATTTTTATCACTAGCTTACCCCATATAAGCCGCTAAGCCACCGTATAAGACTACGTCATGCGCCAATCGTGATTGAAAGAAGATATTTCCCAAAGACACCAAAGATAAGTACATCATAATTGAGGACAAGATACCCCCCAGGAATAGGTATTGCCTAAAAGTCAATTTAAAATAATATTAATAATAATATTAATAATAATAATAATAATAATAATAATAATAATAATAAGAATCATCAGAATAATAAGAATAATAATAATAATAATATTAAGAGTCTTCATAAATTACCTTTCAGTAGCAAACATGGCTGCGATGGAAAAAGAGCAAAACACAACCGTAGTGCTTATTAATGCAGTAGGAAGAATAGCTAAGCAGAAAATTAAATTCAAAATTGCTCCTTACATGGATGTACATAATTTGCATAATGAATGTAAGGTGCAAGAGTTATTCCGCAAAAGAACGCTAAACCAAGAAATGCGCTTAATCTTCTCAAAGATTTTTGATCCTGTTGTATGTAGTATGAGACAATCTGTGAAAAGTACCTTGAGATTGTAGCTACCAGTGCGAAATTCTGCAGCTGTTGCGCCGATGTACATCACACATCCTAGTTGTGCAAGAAATCCTAGGAAAGCCGGCAAAGCCATTATGTGCGATGCAAAAAGAACGCCACCGGCGGTAGAGATCACACCTATTTTATAACATATATATATTTTTAAAATACGTACTAATTGCAAGAAGGGCATGAACCCTGCTTAAATACTGCTTTTGGTATGTTGAAAGAGGTGTAAAATCCAGAAGGCTTGCAGTTGAAACCTTTCTGCCAGCCATTACGTTTCGAAATGCTTCCATGATAAATATTTTATTGAACTGTTGCCGATTCTCAGACGTGTAATTGGGACAGGTCCACTGTCATTATTAAAAAATTGTAAAAAAAATATATTTGATTTAAATTTAACAAATAATTTCATGTAAATAATTATATTAAAATTGTGCAAATATAAATTCAAATATGTTTGGTTTGTTGAATGTATCAAATGCCTTTGGCGGAATTTTAAAAAAGTCAAAAGATACGACGACGCCTGCAGTTGTTGAACCTGAGGGCACTGTAGGTTAATTTATAATATGAATTTTCCTAAGGGTGGAATAACAGGATCGTTGGGAATAATTCCTGAGTCAGGGAATGTAGAAGAAGATATTAAAGTTCATGATGAATGGCATGGTTTTCCTTTACTTAAAAAAGATCAATTTGAAGAGGTTTGTTTAATATTAATAAAATTAAATATAGTTAAAATTAAAAAAAAAAGAAGAAAGAGGAACCACTGATATTGAAAAAAAACATTGGGCGTATCCTAGGTTAAGAAAAAAAAATTAAAAAAATTGTATTTTAGAAGATGGAAGGTTGTTCTTTCAGGTGTTAAACTACAAAGTTGTATACCTGAAAAAAAATTAGATTTATTTATAGAGTTTGATATTGGTGGTGATCGTCAAGAAATACGTGTTGAAACTGGAACAGCTACTAAAATTTATACATTAGGAGATTTAATTCTAAGATTACGTACAAAAGTTATATATAATATAAATGCAAATGAAATGACAGAAATTGATTTTAGAGATTCTGTTGAATATAGAGGTTCTTATTTAGATATAGAAGAAGAAAAATTTAAAATTAGAGTATGTAAAAAAAAAATAAATTAAATTGTAGATTTGGCAATATAGACGTTTTAAATTAAATTTATTAGAAGCATTTTATGAAGAACCATTATTAACATATATTTCTGGTTCTATTTATAGTGAACATTATATAAATAGAGTTGGAGCTGGTAAAAGAATTGCACGTTTTAAAATTTCTTATCAAATGTCATTTCAAGTAAAAAAAAAATTTTTTTTTTTTTTTTTTTTTTTTTTTTTTTTTTTAAATTTTTTTTTTTAATTTTATTAGGAGATTTATGATTTCGAATTATTATTTTCACAATGGAAAATTTTTGGTTATCAAACATATAATGAATTAAATTATCATTTAGAAAAGACAAAGTAAGTTGTAGACATATATTTAAAATTTTAAGAAAAATGACAAAAATTATTATTGGAAAAGAAAATGACTTAGATGAAACAACATTAACTACATGTCAACCACAATTAGAATTTTATTTGAATTCTAATACAAATTATAATAAAAATTTATTTCTTAAATCTTCAATTTTATTAAATGATGTTAGACCGTTTTGGCGTACTTTAGGGATTATGTATTTCAGAGGTAGACTTTTTCTTATTTTAATGATTATTAATAGGTACTATTCAAGAATTAGAATCAGCTACACTATATATTAATATCAAAGATAAAAAAGGTGAAAAAGGAAAACGTATAATATCAAAAGGGATTATTCCGTTACGTGGTAAATTTAAAATAAATAATTATGTTTTAAAATAAGGTGTTGTTGATTCAGCTTATTTACGTACAGAACTTCGACCTCCTTCATGGTTAATATCATTATCAAAATCAGAAGATAAACTTCATCAAATTACAGCATGGCCATTTGGTTCTGCTGAAGGAAAGGTAAATAAAAAAAAGGTATTAAAACAAATTAGATTTCTATTACAAATACACCACGTCATAGACAAAGTGGGGAGCTTGGAGCTATTGATAAAAATGGTGTTAATTTAATTGTATTTATAGATCGAATAGATTATATTGTTACTCGTGAGAATAGGTAATACTTCTTATAAATTTTATATTTTTAAAGATTAGATCCAAAACCATTTATACAAGTATCATTTGATGGAGATTCAAAAATAACAAGAGTTGTAGAATCAATGTCACCAATATTTGAAGAATTAATTATTTTACCAATAATTTTACCGAATAAGTAAAAAACAATTTTTTCTATTTTTTTTTTTAGAAATGATTTAATTAAAAATGATATAGAAAATAAACAAAGTATATGGATTGATGTTTGGAGTCGTGGTACAGTTTTGAATGAACATTGTGGAGGTGTTTCTTTTACATTAAGAGATATTTATTATGATCAGAAAAACAATTTAAGACCTACATCAAGTGTTAAAATAATTGATAGGTAATTAATTTTTTTTTTTAATTTTTTTTTAGTGAAACTGGTCTTATTTGGCGGACAACAACTCGTAAATTAATACAGAAATTACAATTGAAATTTACTTTTGGGACAGATAAAATATCTAATGTTGTATTTTCTGCTTGGATTATGCCAGATTTATTTGAATATGCTTCAATAAAAAAGTAAGCAAAAAAGAAAAAATTTTTTTGAAGATTGGAAACTTCAAATATATCATTTCTTCCAAATATATTAAATAATAAAATGAATGAATATGAAGTAGCATTTAAAGAAATTTGTAAAATAGAAGAATCAAAATTAGGATCACGAGCTTATTTTAGTCATGCTTTAGATCAAAGATTGATTCAACAGTTTTTACCCACTTTTTGTGGTAAAGTCGTACCACCAAAATTGGTAAATAATCGTAATGCAACAGCACATTATATACGTTGTATAGTTTATACAACACCGAAACAACAACAAATTTTGGGAGCACGTCAGTAAGTTTTTGATATTAAATAATATTAGGTCTTCTGATGATTCAACTAGGTATTAATTTATTTATTAAAAAAAAATTTAGAGTATGGGGTACACCTGAATTTACTTTAATGGCTCGTTGTGGTTCAATTATTGAACATGCACTTTTACATGTCTCATTATTGACTGGTAAAAAAAAAATTAAAAAAAAAAATTAAAAAAAAAATTTAAAAAAAAAATTAAAAAAAAATTTAAAAAAAAAATTAAAAAAAAAATTAAAAAAAAATTTAAAAAAAAATTCTTATTATAGGACTTTCTGCACAAGCTTTTGTATGTATTGGGACTTTATGGAATAAAGTCCCACACGCTTGGGTATGTACTTTTGAATTTAATTCAGAAAAATCATTTGGTTTTGTAAGGTAAATCAATAATATTTTTTTTTATTTTATAAGATTTTGGGAAAGTACAAATGGACAAGTTTATGTTCTTAAGAATAGATTTAGAGATCGTCAAGTTATTAAAAAGTAAATTTAAAAAAATTTAATGTTTTTAGTGTTTATTTGCAAGTTCAAAGAGGGAAGCGAGCACAAACAATGCCAAAAGTAAAAATAAACCTTTTTTTTTTTTTTTTTTTATAGCAAGGAAAAGGATTTTTCCGACGTCGTAAAGAAAAAAATCCTAAGAACAATTTTGAATTAGAAGCTGAATTTGCTTTGGAAGAAGAGTGAGACTATTTATTTCTTAAAATAAAAAAGGGTTGGTGATGAAGAAGGTAATCCAATAATTCCGGCACCTAGATTGCCATATAGAAGTTTAGACATGATTTTTAATCATTTGAATATATGGGTCAATAGACAAGACCCAAATCCTGCAAAAATATGGTTTGATATTTGGCGATCTGTAAGAATAAATTAATAAAAATTTGCAGAGTTATTGGTATCAATTTACTCCCGAAAATTATGATATAAAACCATGTTTTTTACCTAGAGCTTTTGGAGTCATTCCTAGTGACACAAAAGTTTCAACTTTAAAATCTGAGGTTAATTTTAATTTTTAATTTATTATAATAGATTAAAGAATGTTGTAATTTAGAAATAAATCAATTTCGTAATTCACGTCATATGACAACACGTTGGAATCGTGATACAGATCTTGAAAATTTCTTAGAAAGAGGATTACAATTATTAAATCAAATTGAAACTGCAAGTGATGATGATAGAGAACTTGCTGTTGCTAAATATAAAGATTGGAAACAAGCTCTATATCTTAAAGTCCCAAAATCATGGAGGTAAAATATTTTTCATTTTAAATAACTTTTTTTTTTAGATTAAGGGGTATGCCAATACATTTTAATAGTCCAGATTCAAAAATGATTGCTGATGCTTTAGTATTAAAATGTGAATATTTAGAATGCAGAGAAAGGTAACAAAAATAATAAATTAAAAATAAACTTAAAAAGAAATTTAAAAAATTAAAAATAAATCTAATAAATTAAAAATAAATCTAATAAATTAAAAATAAATCTAATAAATTAAAAATAAATTTAAAAAATAAATTAAAAATAAATTAAAAAAATAAATTAAAAATAAATTTTAAAAAATAAATTAAAAATAAATTTTATTATTTAAATATTTTTTTAGATCTGCAACATTTGCACAAGCTGTTTATTTACGTGGATTACCAGGACAATTAATTAGTGTTTATGTAAATGTTATTCTTGTTCAAAAAGTTGCAGAAAGAGAAAAAAGAAAAATTAGAGATCAACAAGAAAAAGTAAGTTTAAAAAAAAATAATTATTTATAGATACGTCGTGATTTAATTTTAAAAAAGTTGCAAAAAAAACGTCGTAGACGTTCTAAATTAGATGATATTCAATTAGTATTAAAATCTGAACAAAAAGAAGAAGATAAGAATTATGAAGTTGAATTTAAAAAAAATCAACAATCAGATTTTAAGTCACCTTCATCGGGTATAATTATTACAAAGTAAATATTAATTTTTTATATTTTTTTTTTAGAAAAAATGATAAAGATTTACCAGATAGAATTGAAATAAAAAAAAAGAAAATACCAAAAGGAAGTCTACGTTTATGTTTATATATGGATGCTATACCTATACCGGGAATTTATGGCGATAAAAATAATTTTGATGAATTAATGGATATAATAGAAGATACAATTACTGAAGGTTTAAGGTATTATTATTTTTTTAATTTTTTTTAACTAGAATACCAAAACATCGATTAAAGTCTTATGCTTGTCGTTATAAAGAATCAGCCATTGAGTTTGCAATATTTCCAACAACATCAAATTCATTAGAAGAACCTGAAGAACTTGCGTCTGAGCTTTGTAGCAATATACAAAATATAATTGATAATAGTTCTTTATTAGAAGAGATTTCAGGTAAAAACATATTTTATAATATTATTAAAGGTGGTTCCGCTCAAGTGGAAATAAAAAAAAAAAAAAAAATCGCACATAATACTGCTCATAATTTATTAGACTCATTAAAGACAGCCCCCACTGAAAAAAAGAAACATGGGCTTGTTAAAAACAAACAACGAATTCGTGTCAAACCTTACAATAAAATAGAAAAAAAATCACTTAAGAAGGATCAACAAGGATTAGATCAAAATCAAGCAATAAATAATGTTGAACAAGAAATGCCAACTAAAAGTGCAACAACTGAAAATGCCATTCAGCTACCACATATTGTACCTATCAAAGAAAAAGAGTCGGATTCTGATAATGACCGTAGACAAACATTTTATAAAGAAATGCTAGAAGCAGATTCTATAACATTTAATTATTTATTGAAATATTATCAATCCCAGGGCTATAACGAAGAAAATTCTCTATATTTTGCCGCATATTATACAGCACTCAAGTTGGATAAAAATATATCTGAGAAACACTCCTAAAATTTTGTGTACCTGCTCTGTGTGTCATATATATGGGACAGATAAGGGACTTCCCACTTCCATAGACTAATAGAATTTCGCTGTGAAAAAACGTCAAGCTGCTCGTTGCCACCGCTTCAACTACTATAAAAAAATGGCTAATCCAGTAAGCAAACGTGCGCAAGCATCGTGTAAAGGCAATCGACGCTGGTAAGTGACGATTTGCGTGGGGCATACCATAAGTTTCTTTCCCTAATGTATTGCATTTTTGCTGCAGCCAAGTTTGTCGTAATCGTCATGGTCTGATTCGAAAATACGACATTAACATTTGCCGGCAATGCTTTAGAGAGCGAGCGGCAGAAATTGGGTTCAAAAAAGTAAGATCAATAAAAAATAATTTTTGTTCATTTTTCGTCAACAGTATCGCTGAAGAATGAGACCTGGAAAGATTTAATTAGTTGCCATATTAGAAATTTTTCTAGAAACGGTTTGGCACCACAAACTCAGTCCACATAAATGACTCTTTTGCACGACGCTCTTCGTCACACAAACTTTGCGGGTTTATCGTCAATTCGCATCAATGAGATTGTTTACGGGTCTGCATTGAGCGGGAAAACCTCAGCAAGATATTACACCAGGCACACTAATGAACTGCTGAACGCATCGTTGGCGCAAAGCGGGAGAAATAGTAAGAAAGGGCTGCTTTTGCGATGCCACATAATTGGTTGCAGAACATAGTACGAAGGGTCTTATCTTCCTGGATAGAACTAATACATTAAATGGCATTTGTGACAAGCCTTGTCTTGATCGATTGCCGCGTCAGCATATAAGACGGCAAGCAACAAGAGAAGAAGAAAGAAAAAAATTCTCGAGAACATACATATGCACTGATGAGAAAAGTGGCAGAACTGAAATTATGACAACAAGAAAACCAGGGGCAGCACATTTGGATTTGGATCTTAACAATTTTGATGTCTACAAATCACATGAGGGTCATCGCATGATGAGTTCTAATTCCTATGGTGGACAAAATCATCTTGAACACGTATGTGATTAATTGTAATTTTTTTTTGTTTAGGGTTTATGTCCCACAGCAGCATCTGAAATCAAATTTCGTCCAGGTAAAGCAAGAATAACATATCCGATAGAGAAAGTCGAAGCTTCTCAGGTTTGTTTAAAATAACATTTAATTAAAATAATATTTAATTATTATTTAGTTGACAATAATTTTATTTATAAAATATTTGATAATTATTTAATATAATATTTAATTATTATTTAGTTGACAATAATTTAATTTATAAAATATTTGATAATTATAATAATTATTATGTATAATAATTAAAATCAAACAATATATAAAAATTTTTTTTCATGACATATAATTATGATACATAATGTAACAATATTAATAATAAAATAATTATAACTTAAAATATTTAATTAAAAATATTATTAATATGTCTATAGGGACATTTATCTGCAAAAGAAGAACCAAGAGAATTACAGGCCTTAGGATATTTAAGAAGAAAAATTGATGCACAATGGGGTAAATATAACAAATCATGTTTTGGAATTGCTGAAGGTTATGAACCAATGCATTGGAATATAAGCCCAGAAAAACCGTTAATAAATTGTCAATTTTAATTAACTATAATATTTAATTCTTTTTCTTAAACTTCTAATGACAATATTAAATTTTGAACCACCTTTCTGTCCCTAAGAAATTAACTTTTTTTTTCTCACCCGTCGAGGTAAATGCTTTCTCCATCTAGCCTCTATAGACAAGGTATCCAAAGAAGGCTGAGAAATTTTTGAAAAAATATTATTATTATTATTATTATTTTGAAAAATTGGTGAATAATCTTTAAGCATCCAGAGAATAGAAGATCGTGATGATGATGATGATATTGATGGCAATCTTACTAGACCATTGATAAGCATAATTTCAGTCAAGATGAAGAGAGAAAAAAAACAGGTCTGTTGTTGCTGCTCACAGGTACGTTTTTTAGCTATCAACTTCTACAAAGAGTTGATCAAAAGATTTAGCCTAATAATAAATTATATTATCTTTATGTTCATAACTCACATATAAATTAACAACGCGTTTTTTACTCTCGATCGGTTTAGCTGGAACTTCGTCAAATCTATCATGACTCCATACATCAGGTGACTTTGGTCGTCTTATGACACCTGCCTGAAATCGAAAACAGCTTTTCAAATTTAATCAGTAATTACGCGAAATGGCGGTCGAGTGGGTGGCGGCCGTGGTCGCTCAGGGCCACCTTGCTCGAACCACAATGGTCTGCGGCGTAACGGAGATCGTGATCTGCTGCCCCGAAACCGAGGTGGTTGTGGAGGGCTTCGAGGTCGGAACCGTCTTATGCTGCTCGTTGGAGGTTGAGGACGTGGACGCGGAGGACTACGAACCCGAAGCCTGGGAGGGCTATGGTGACGCCTATGAGCTGGACTGACAGATTTGTATGCCATCAAATCAATTTTGTAACGGATTAAACATCAACTTGAAATCTCACAAGGCCTATTATGTGTATGCATATAATGTCCCAGTCACAGAATTCTTAAGAGGCGCATTATATATATGGGAATTTGTGATGCCAATGCAAAAGATGTTTTTGCTTCGCGAACAAAATCTCAAAATTTAGGCCGTGTACTACAAAGTATAGTCAATTATGTTTTCTCGCTCTTGAGTAGTCCGCATCTGTTACTTGAGTGGACAGAAGGTACCCCATCAGGGACTGTAGATCGAGCAGATGCAAGACTATATTTATGGCAGGTTGTCCGCGAATCACGCGAACTAGTGTTGAAAGCGTTGGCCTTGATTGCGTTCGTCGAAACACCAGGCTATTGCAAATATGTAGATCGGTCAATCGAGCTCATTTCGCGCTTACTTGATGGACGAGAGTCCATTAGGAAAAAGGGCATGGTACATGGTTATGGTTGATTGTTATTTGAATTTCACAGGAGCTCTCAGTTATTCGATGGGCGCCATCAGGATTTGGCCCACCTCCCGCTCCACCATGGCCCGTCGAAGTTGCAATGGACGTCCTATTGGGTGGAGGTTCATATCCTCGGTTACCTGTGATGATGGAAGACGCAGTCAAGCAAGTTGCCGAGGCAGATCCAGCCGCAATCCTCAAACTTGACAGTAAGTGATTGATTTTTTTTATTTTAATAGAACTCGAGAGAATTTTAACCCGTAGAAGAGTAGAAGATGAATTGCACGCTATGTGGGCTCTTTCCAAATGTCCCAAAGACTTAGCAACCTTACAATGTGAAGATGGGAAGGTTCATATCTCAGTTCCAGGAGAATTCGAAATCGTAGGAATCTTCGATTTTCAAAGGTTGAATACTCATAATGTGTGAACAAACTTTTAGGTTTCAGATTTTGGATGCTAATCTTCTTGTTGGTTTTTCATGTGGCTTAGGAGTCTCTCCTTTACTACAATTAGGATTTCAAAATGTCTTGAGGCAAGGTATTGGTTTATTGGAAGCTCAACATAGTATGCATGTTGAGGCATTAAAAAGAAAAATTAGGGAGATTACACGTGAAATCGTTGACTTGGAAAATAAATTAAAATCACTCAAAAGTTCTCTTCTCGAGGAAAATTGCCTGGATGATTGCGTCTCAATTATAAAGGCAACAGATGCGGGATCGGAAGATAATAACAGACCCCCCCCTAGTAATGAACAGATGCTTTTGAATCGTCTGTCTTCACTTTATAATGATCGTGCTTTGAAGCTAGAGGAGTTGAGCCATACAAATTATTTGGAACAACCGCCTTGTCAAGATGAGAGTGTTTTGATTGGACCAAAAATTACTCAGGATGGCACAGAGTTCTCATCTTTAGATTATTTTGCCGAGTTGTTTTACATTGGTCGATGGATATGTGGAGGAATTGCATTAAATATTTTAAGAGATCAAGTTCTTCGGGCTCGTAACTTTCCGAACTGTTTTCCAGGAGGAGTTTACAAATACGCTGAAATTGGAAATGTTCTAAAATCTGTAGATCATGACCGCTCTGAGGAAATTCCGAAAAAATCCGAAGACATCCCATTAGATTTTGGGGGTGATGCGCAAAGTGATACTTCTCAAACAGTCAGCACTAGTGTACCAAAGCCGTTGAGATCCCAATATCTCTCTACAACCGGTGGTGGAAAGTCTCGACGGTCTCTTGATGTCATGTTTTTGGCCCAATTAGATTGCACATGTGGAGGTCTTCTCAGTCCTCTTATCTACATAGCGCTTACAGCTTCACATATCATGCCGTTTGGTTATGCCATCGATGCAATGTTGTCTGATAATAATCCCGAAAACCGTGGACGGAAAGTCCGAGCTACTGGCGTTTCTTCGCCTTCTTTGGGACTAGTTTTGGAATCCTCATCGGATGTTCCAGAAACGCTGATGCTTGATAGGTCGCTGCCTGCAATAAGTGATAGATCGCAATTGAAGGGAACCGGAGCCATACTTCGTTTTGAGATAGATAATGAGACAGGGCGCTGGAAGACTATCCTATGGCCTCTTACACCCATCTTATGGCTGTTAGACAATATTGACAACATTCAACGTGATGATGGGGTTGCCTTGAAAGATGTAGTAGATCTGAAGTTTGACCCAGTCTCCCTGAAAGAAGCGCTTATTGCAGAGCCAAGCTATAACTTTGTGAAAAGCATAAAGCCTGATCGTTTAGAATTGAGCAGTTGGACTCGTCATTCTGTTACCTGTCACTCTACACTTCTACTGACTACATTGGCTGCATATGTAAAACCGCCTTCTGCAGCGCACACTAGTTTTTTTGAGTTACGAACAGGAAGAGACGCCACAGAATTAGAATTGAGTGCTCATCGTTCTTTGACATTGACATACTTTTCCAATTATCGAATTATTATTCAGATTCAAGCATACGATGGTTCCGTGAGAATGGCTTTCAGAGTTTGCGACGGGAGTTCTGTTTCCTCATGGGTTCGTATGCCAGGAGCAATAAAGCCAATTGATTCTGAAATCATAAGTGCTTTTCGTGGATGTCCCGCGGGAATAACCGGGCTAGTAAGATCTTTGCCGCGCCTGAAATTCCTCGCTTTTATTGATCTCATACGGCAGGTACTGTCGGTAGTAATGTTGAATATTCTCAGTTTTTCGGCGCGAAGTCCTTTATGGAGTGTAGTGGCATCGGAGAAGCTATTAATTCAATAGAGCCAGTTGCAAACGCAGTTGCTCCAGTGGCATCGCCTTCTTCTTCTCTTAGCGGTACATGGACCCTCAAAGGGGGGGGGGGGGGTTCTATTATGGTTGAACCTGATAGGCCACTCAGCATCTCATTACCAATGGAGAGTTCGGATTACACACGTACAATGCAAAAACTAAATGCATTAGGTGAAAATGATGACCAGCTCTCTGCTAATTTAACACTAGCCGTAGACGAATGGCAGCTAGAAGATGCCAAGATTACAGTGAGGGTTCTATTGATTGTAGGAGTTACAAATAATTGGGATATTTCAGACACACATGTATCTGTTCTCCGATCTTTGTCAGAAGGGGATACAACAATTGTTGCAAATTTGAAAATAAATCATCCTAAATACAAATTGTCAGATTCTGATGGAATGACATTTGATGCAGAAAAAAATCTATCCCTATATTGGAAACATGTAGAAAATGCGTTAGAAAAAATGGGAGGACGCTTAAGTCACATAGTTGCGGTTGCAAGTCTTTCACCTGATAAATTTCCGTTTTACATTAGCGCACTTGGTGATGCTACTTCTGATGATGATTTCAGTTTTGATTGTTGTCCTATTAAGGAAGATACGTGGTCATCTGAACGGCTTTTCTGGCGTCCAGATTTTTGCATTGGGAGTAAAGATTTGAAACAAATTATAACAGAAACAATTAACTCTAAATATATAATAAAAATAACATCAATACTTAAAAATAAAGAATCCATTATAACAACTCTTAATTTATCAAATAAATTTGGTTTACGTCCACCCTCATTTTTTCTAGGTGATCGTATTCTAAATATTAATAATAATAATATTAATAATAATAATAACAATAATAATAATAACAATAATAATAATAATAATATTAATAATAATAATATTAATAATATTATTAATAATGATTATGAAATTAATATTGATTCTTCAACAATAATAATTTTAAAAAATATAAATTATTTAAATGATAATTGGTTTACAGTAGAATCAATATTAATAAAATATACTTTATTAATAAATAAAGAATTAGAATTATCTAAAGCAAGATCTTTAAGTTATGATAATTTGATGATTAAATTAAAAGAAATTAGTTTTTATATATCTGGTTGTAGAGATATGCAAAGATCTGAATTACTTCGTAATGATATCAAATTAATATCCGCATTACCAAATGAAATTCGAATTATATGGTATCCTTTTAAATTGGGACATTGTAAAAATGAAAAATTAATTTTACCTTATGTTATTTTATACTGGACTTTAAATAAATATAATATTGAAAATCTTTCTGATAGTGTTCAATTCATTTTATCAATCGGTTATTTAACTATTACTTCTAAAGTATTATATAATGTTTTATTATCAGATAAGTAAGAAAAAAAAAAAAAAAAAAAATTAATTATAAATAAATTTTTTTAATTTAATAATAATTAATGCAA
>JAPYZD010000315.1:0-78239 GCA_030522725.1 Ichneumoninae sp. B BG-2022a | reverse complement strand
TATATATATAATCGCTGCTTACGTTCTCAGACCGTTGTCTCGAATGCAAGAACAGGAACCATCAATTATTAATAAATATAGGCATTCTCAGTCATTATATATATATACGCTCTCGACACTCGAGTGAGAACAGGTGGCGTTTTGAGTTGTACGAAAATTATTCTCGCGAATCGTCAATCGAAAGTTTGCACCATTCATTTTATAATTTAATTTCAACGATAAATCTAGAGATTATTGAGCTTGAAAGGAAAAAAAGAATCGATACTGGACTCAAAAGCAATTTGATTCGATCGTTACTGTTGTTCGATCGAAGAGGATGTTTGTATTTCCCCCAATTCATTTGCTCTAGTGTGATGATTTTTCTTATCTTCATCTTTTAATTATTTTTCTTCAATATTTCGCACTGATTTAATGAATCATTGACTATTTGTACTTGGCATACTTACACAGTAGCATTGTCCAGCGTTATCGATTGGCTGTTGATGCCGTTCCCGTGATTCGTATGGTGACCGTTGAGTTCACCCTCGTCGTTATCCTGATTGTTCTCCAGCAACGTTTTACTCTCGTTGATGCCATTGCGATGCGTACCGTTACGCACTATGTCCGGCTGTGTGTTGTTGTCGTCGTTGTGCACTTGTTGCTGTTCGACGGTTATGAATTGTTGTGTAGCTTCGGATATAAGACTCGCCGTCATAACGTCGTCGCCTCGGTTGCCGCCGGGCGCTGGCTTGTTCTCGTCGCTCGGACTGTCCTCTTTCAACTTATCACCGTCGCCGCCTTCTCCCTGTCGAGTTACGTTATACAATCCGCGAATCTTGATTCTCAAAGCGGGCAAGAAAAAAAAGAAATAACATTGATGTATTTTTATTTATTTTTTCTTACCTTCGTTGGAGTATTCGGCTGATTCTTTCCACGAGTTCTAAGCATTATCGCTTCGACTCGCTTGCGTCGCTGGAGCCTCTCCTCTTCCTCCTTTTTCAAACGCTCGACCATCTCGAGTCGTTGTCTACAATAGATAATTAATGATTAGTACTTGCTTTTGTTTTTTTTTCTTTGCAATCATTTTAATAATTTGCCTGATCGAGTGTTCAAACAAAAGGGACTCACTTCTCCGCTTCCTCTCTGGCTTTACGATCAGCCTCTTCCTTCTCGATTTTCTGTCGAGCCTCTTCTTCCCGTCTCTTTCTGTCCTCCTCCTCCCGGCGTTTTGCCTCCTCGATAGCCACCTGCAATCTCTGCTCCTCAGCTTCGCGGGCCTCATTTGCCAGTCGCAGAGTCTCGACTTCCAGACGTCGCTGTTCTTCCTCTTCAGCGCGGAGTCGCTCCTCTTCCAGGCGCTCTTCCTCCAACTGCGCATCACAGATTAAATATTACAATCAAGCTACTTCGCAATAGAAATCGATACCGTGAAAAAGTTTAAAGAAATGTAAGTACCACTCGTTGGCGCTCGATCTCGGCTTCGCGCTCAGCTTGCTCACGAGCGAACTTTCTACGCTCGGCGAGCGCAGCCTTGGCTTCCTCCTCCGTCGAAATTCTCGTTCTGGCTATCATCGAAGCTGCATCGAGACGATAAGACGATTAGGTATTATTGGAACGAGGTGTAACTAAATAACTGAAGAAGATCCGAACACTCACCGGACATATCGATCTCTTCAACTTCGAGTTCAGCTTTGACTTCGAACTCCGGTGATTTCTTGCCGGCGTTGCTCTCCTCCTTCTTCTCATTCTTCGGAATTACGTGCGACACTGCCGGGCTCGATGCATCACGCGCACCGTTGGCGTCTTCCTTTGCCATTTTTGTCGAGGAAACTGAGCCGTTCGACTCGTGATTCGAAGCTGCCTTGCTCTGCGGACCACTGGATTCTGTGAGCTCTTGCAATATCTGAGAAGTAAGGAAAAATAAAATAAAGCCCTCTGGAGTGAGATTCTGTGAAACGATTATGATTAAGCCTAGTGGACGTGATGAAAAAGGATTATAAGTTCGCTCGGCTTACCTCTGATTTCTCCGTGCCTTGATCCTTCTTCTCCTCCTGTTTCTCATCCGACTTGGCGTCTTTAGTGTCTTTGCTGTTATTATGCTTTATTATCTCCGTAGTATTTTCACGTATAAGCGGTGGATGCTCGGCTCCAGGACTCTGCAGGGGCGTCGCCTTGGGAGTGACTCGAGGCGATGCCTTGGCGCTCTTGATCAATTTGTCCGTTGGCTTTTTAGCTGAATCCATGGATTTTGGAGTCGACGGCTTCTTTGGAGTACTGTGGACCTTTGGCAGTGGTGGTTTCGAATCTTTTGTTACCTTAATGTCTCCTACCAGATCTGTAATTCAGCACGAGCGTTAAATAAACAACGTGAACGTGACACCAGCAAAACAATCGACTATCTCTTCTCACGAATGTATTTACATGTGCAATGTCGATGAAAATTTTGTGGAAATGAAAAGCGAATGTACAGATAAAAAAATATATAAAAAAAAGTGAAGAAAAATAAAATTGTAAGAATTAAGGAATAGCTGATTTTTGTATTTTGTTTTAGTTACACTTTTTGTTCCGTGGCAATGTTTTTTTTTTTTTTTTTGCAACGGCGGCATAACTATTTTTTAGAATTTAAAAAGCCATGCTCACTGTGTCGCTCTGTGACAGAAACGCCAGTTCCGGCAATAGAAGCGGGTCGCGGACGTCGCGGTGTCGTTGTGCGAGGACGCAGATTGACGTTACTGCTGCCCACACTGCTGCCGCTCTGTTGACTCATGGAGCTGTGCGGCCGCGATGGACTGTTCGGCGTCACTTCCCCGCTGCGGACACCTAAACCCACCCACGATAAGCATTTTTTTCTTCCTGTTTTTTGTTTTTGCATCCTAACGTTCAGGCTTAGCAGTTTATCTTTATTGTTTTTATTTTTTTTTTCATTTGCGTCTGTGGTCAAGTTCGGATAGAATAATGTGACGTCGTGACGATGTTAATCTTCTTTGAACGTTGTTCGTTCAACAATACCGTCGGCGACAACAATAGAGTGAAATGTAGTTCGGTTGTATGGCGAGTTATTTGCAAGAGTTTTGTGCGATAACAACTCTCGTAAGAGAGAACTCTCGGGTGTCTCGTAGATGCGGAAACCCCACCACCGTTAAATTTCCAGGCTTCAAATAATATTAATAAAAATAATAATAATAATAATAAATACAAAGAAAAAGTATTTTGTGAAATCATAGAAATTGTCACCGTGAAATTAATGTAGCTTAATCGAAAGAAAATAAGAAGTAAATATAAAATGAAATATAAAATAAAAATAAAGATGTATTGCACATTAAATACAAGTATACGAAGATAATTCGGCAAATCACGAAAGACATGTGTTACAGTAGAAGAAATGTGCAGCTTACCGGGAACGTAGTAGCAGTAGAGGTAGCAGAAGTGTTTTTATACCTTCACCCATATTCGTCGGAGAGCGGGCATGAGGATTGGTTTTTTTAACTTTGTTTTGGCAAAAGGAGCTTCTCGTTAATCAATAGCCAAATTTGTACGTGGTTACGATATGTTCGGAGAGTTAGTTATAGCTTGCAAAGATTACGTTATGAAGTGAAAAAATGTAATGCAAAGAAAAGAAAGCGCAGAAAGATAAGTTCCTACTGCCGAGAGCAGTCAATGGTGAAAGAGACAGATAGATAGACGGATAAAAGCTATATTACAATAATGAATATCTTCCTCGTTCACGTATCAGTCGCGCCCTAGGCTTTGTTATTGATTTACAAAGGCTCCTTTCAGTCTCGATTCTACTCATGCACGAAGTGTACCCATGCGTTCCTCCAACTCATCGCGAAAAGGGAATACGCGTGATACGACCTTCTTTTAAATCGAAACTCGTCATTCAATGGATGGATCTAATATCGATGGCACTTTCAATAACTTTTTTTTTATTATTGTACTACCGACTATTGAAATTTTAACCCTAGAACTCATGTACGCGGTAGAACACCACCCCAGACGACATTCAACTGCGCTCGTAAAGTAGAAATTGACATTGTCGACTCGGGACCTGAGCGATAATTTAGTTGAACTATTTCATGATGCGTTAATGCCGGTAGTATTCTCAGTTGCTCGCGGATTTTTAATTACACAGGACGATAGCGCAGCGCGCTTGGGGTGGAATTCACCCCACTCTGGAGTTCCCGTTAGTGTTTTGTGTACGTGTTTTTTTGTATCACAACTATCAAATGTAACTTATTATCTTGTAAAAATTATTTTCTATAATAATTATCATTATCGTTAAGTATTTACATTGTTTTAAGAAAAATAACTATTAAAACCCATGCAAAACCCATTTTTTTGTTTTCATTAATTTTTTTCCATATTACCCGTTTAAAGAAATAGACTTTTTGAACAGAATATAATGGGACTATTTATTTTCTAATAGCCTGGTGTGTCCATTGTAAAATAGCGTTTGATATTTACAAATCGGGATATTACAACAACAAAAAAATTCAATCTTTTTCATAAAAAATTCGTTTTTTGATAATTTTGGTTACACTTTGGGCTTTAAGTGTGATTTTAACCCACTAAACTTTAATAAGATCAAATTTGTCATATACCATTCTTTTTCTTACTAAAAAATGAAGAGGTACATGTGCGCCAAATTCCATTTATCGCTCATAGGACCCTTGTACATAGAAGAAACGCGTGTGGTATGACTAAGAGGGTAGAAAAAAATGATACATGAGTCCTAGGCTTAAGGGTACGTTTTTGAAATCCATTAGAACGAAAATTCTTAACCGGGTAACGAGAAAATTGAGATTTAATGTGTGTTCGAGTTGAAGGTACGTGTAATGGGACGAGCCTTACCTTGCTGCTGTTGAGTCTGATGCTCGCGTGCTTTGCGACGTAGTCTTTCAGCCCTGGTGGGTCTGGATACGTGTAAAGCACCCGGCAGTGTTCCCATGCTACGTGAATTATCGGTACGCTTGAGACTCTTGGCCCCGGGCGCAGCCAAGTGCGACATGCTGCGACTCATGCTGGAAGCGCCCAGAGGCTGGTCCTGCTGTTCGTTGAGTGTTCCAAGCTCGGTGGGACGCTTCCTAGGCTGGGCAAGCTGGTCCAGTCTCGACATGGAGTAAGTCCTACCTGGTGAACGTGTGAAGGCCTTGGCGCTCGAACTTCTACCCGTCGACGATCCTCCGTCCCTTGGCGATGGTATTGTCGGCATTAGATCCGTGCGCCTTCGATTCACCCGCAGATATGCCGAGCTCGGGGTTCCTGCTGCTCCGTCGCTATCATCACCTGGAAAGTTTTACGCTTAGAAAGCCAGAACACCGAGCACTCCGAATATACAACAACAAATAAACTTTATAAGATTTTTTACAGGACACGTGCATGTTTTTTTTTCTTTCTCAAATTTTTGCACCACAGGATTTACTCTTTGATTTTTTTTAAAGCTTCCTCGACGATAAAACACACACACACAATTATGTTAGATTCGATTTAACTAGGGGTAATACACGTGCCGAATATCGTGCGATGACGAAATAGATCTGCTGACGAATTTTAGCTTTTAGGACCTGTACAGCGAGCTGGGAGGAGTACACTTAAATATTAACACACACACTGCCGTAGTTGTTCGTTTCGCGATGCGAATTTTTTTACTCGTCTTGAGTCTCGAACTTGAAGCGGCGATAATGTTCTCGATAAACAATTGTTAATCGGTACTCTACGGCAGTGAATTTGTTTAAAAAATGTGGGAGATACTAAAAAAATATATAAAAAATAAAAAATAATGGAAAAGAAAACGAACGAAACGAAACCCAAACATGCTTCGCAGGCAGGATCGACGTGACATAAATCCAACCGCAACAACAGAACGACTTTGAATATGTCGCATAGATAAACGAATTAAAAATGTCCCGCTGCAATAAAACGCGACAAAAGCGAAGGGTATTGAATTTTGATGGATGTAGACATAGAGGTATCCCACGATAAAGAATATCGGGGGTGACAAAGGGGATGACTGCGAGAATGTGGTGTATGTGCTTGATGAAGGTATATTGTGAATAAGGGATGTACATGCGCTCCTCGTGTAGTTTTCGTACGAATATTTTCTACAGTTGTCTTTTTTTGTGTATTTAAATGTTACAAAAAAACTAAAAAGATGAAAGTCGATCGTGTCGAAAGCTAGACAAATGAGCGTAGAAAGACTAAGACGATCGGCTTCGTGGATAAATTGAATTTTTTTTCTACACCTTGTGTAGTTTTGGTCCGAATATCTTCTACAGTTATCTCCTTTGTGTGTATTTAAATTTTACAAAAAAAAGATTAGAGTCGATCGTGTCGAATGCTAGACAAAAAGTGTAGAAAGACGATTGGCTTCGTGGATAAAATGATTTTTTTTCTTTTTTTTCTGCAAAATAGTGTCTGTTTATTTTTCCCCGATGCAGGCTTCTTGGGCTTCGGAACTCACCGGTGGCCGCCCGCTGCATCGTTGCACGCCTAGTAGTGTCGTTATCTGACTTATCGTCGATGGCAAAGATGTCAGTGGTGGGAGGCAGCGAGAGGCTGGCTCTCTTATTTTTGGCATGGGTTAAAGAAGGATCGGGGCTAGAATTCCAATTGAACACCTCGTACATAGACGAGGACATTCTCATATCTGCAAAAAAATTCATCGAATCCATTGTGAAATCTTGTTTTTCTCTTTAAACCCCCCGTTCGATCCATAAAATAACTCCAACAGCGCACACATTAATCGGCAAAAATTCAAGTTCGACCGAGAGTCACCGACAATAATACCGGATTGGGGCTGGGGTCGAAATCGAATCGAATTCGCCGTCAGACGGACGCGATAAAATGTATCGGGAGGGGAGAATTTAGTTTAAAGATAGAACCCCCGAGTGGGTTTATAATTGTTTCATCGATTGCGCAACGCCAATGGTTGAGGTAAATGAGGGTGCTAATGTGACAAGTGGACTCGTGGGTGCAATCTGATTTTCTGCTGGAAATAAAAATGAAAAAGCGTTTTTGGCTAAGATTATTTTTAAAAAATAATTGAAAGTGAAAGATTTTTTTTTTTTTTTTTTTTTTTTGACAGTGAAGATCCGTCGAGGTAGCGATACTGTTAGGATGATAACTGATAAGTAACTGAAACCGACGAAACGAATTAACATCTGGAAAAATTAAAAAATGGGGCAAATCGACACATATATTACTTTTACGCTCATCGAACATGTTCTAACGATGCTGTGCACAATTAATCTCTCGTTCATGCAAATGGGAAGAATAAATAAATTGTTTTTTTTTCTCGATGTACACATGTACATGTGTGCAGTTTCATCTATAAAATAAAAAATCTGACTGGGACTAGTGTCGCGTCGTTGTGATTTTTGAAATCGTGATATCGAATAAAAATCCTGAGCCGAATTTACAATTTTTATGCTACGTCACGAAGCGCGAAACTAAAAGCGAGTTTATTCTGGCGCTAAAACAAGCTCGTAACGAAAATATTGTTCGAGCTCTCGGTGCGATGACAGTGACGACACCGACGATAACGAGACCTCCGAGACGATTTGATTATCCTCTTATGCTCGTCGTCGTGTCGATATCGTGATAACAAGCCGATACATAATCGCGTTACCCGCTCAAAAAAATTGTTTGTTCTTCCGTTGTTTTTCTTTTTTATATGTAAAATATTTGCCACAGGTACAGGCCGCTTTGACTTTGTATTTTTGATATACCAAATAGAACGTTTGCGATGCAAATGACCCGAAGAAAATGTTTTCGCTCGGATCAGGTAAATAACAATCTATGACGCTAACGACTCTTCGGTGATGTAAATGACGCTACACTTGTATTCTACAACGCTAGAACAGTGCGCTATGGGAACAAAAAAAAGTTTAAAAATAAAACAACGATACGTATTCGTACCTCATCTTGAGTCTGTAAGACAGCGCCGGCATATTCGTGGCTCTCCAAGTCAAACGAGACCCCCGATATTTATATTTGTAATTTAATGCAGAGCACAACTATTGTTGCGATAAAACTTACTCGGAACCCGATCGTGAGAAGTGTCTGCCGTATTAAAACTGGACATCCTAAATTCGGCCCAGTACTCGGAGGGTCGTAAGATTGTGCAAGGGAGGATCTTTGATATTTTTGAAGTGACGAGAAAAGAAAGAATAGAAAAAAAATGAATTGCTAATGTACCTTCGCCGGGCTTTCGATCCAGGCCACCAGCCGAGGTTGCTCGTTTCTTGCTGCCGTCGAGCTCGCGTTCGGATGATCTCCTCGTCAAGGGCTGCGCCGCCGGGAACATCATGACGTTCGTCGTCGAGGTAGCCCTGCGAGTACCCCAGAACGACGAACCGCCGGTGTCCGCGGGCTCCAGCATACGGGGCGTCGAGCTACCGAATGCAAAAACTATGTGCGATCTCTCGTTCTTCTTACGGGCCTCGATACGAGCCTCGCGCTCCTGATTCTTTCGCAGTATCGCCTCGCGTCTCTCTCTTTCCGCCTCCCATATCAGACGTTTTCTCTCCTCCACTTGGTTTCGCCTGGAAAAAATATAACTCAAATTAGATACAATCTAAAAATAAATTGTAAATTTAATGTACAAGAACTTAAACTTTCCTTACATTACTTACATTAATTGAACATTAATGCCTTCTTTTGTCAAATAGAAATTTTACTATCTAAGTTCAGAAACAGTTTATGTAAAAAAACTTTCCAATATCGTTCATGAATTTTTAAATAATTTTTTTTTACAGTGTTGTACCAATCGAATTGTTTCTAAGTATTTAAAATGCACTAGCTGTGACGATATTTAGTGTACAAGCAAGATCGATGTGAAGCGTTTGTGCTCTATTAAATCTGGCGAGTACTCCTGTACAAATAAATAAACAAATAGGTGTTTGAAGATATTTTTTTAAATGTGTTTTTCTATTAAGGTCGTGTAACTTCAATCTCATTGAACAAAGTATATGTTTTGCACTTTGTTGGAGTAATTGGTAGAAAACAATTAATTGAGATAATTATCTTGCCTGTCGCTGTCACGAGACCTTAGCTCGTCGATGCGTCTTCTTCGTTCCTCCTCGCGCTGCTCACGAAAGCGTTGAGCCGCGAGTGCCTGCTGTCTCAGCTCTTCGAGCTTTCGCTGTCTCTCCTCGTTCTGTCGCTCGCGCACGAGCTTCGCCCTGTCGACATCTTTCGCGCTTCCTGTCGAGTCGCGTCCTGCAAGCATTATTCACATATAAATCCGAATCGTCTGACCCAGTGCGTTCATTATATAAATATATATATTTATTGAATTACTCCTGGCGCACAAAGCTCAAAAAGCGCATTAGGCCACAAATCAACGTGAGCGCATAACGAACTGAAATCGTTTACGAATATGACGTTCAAGTGACGTGATGTATTTTTCGTCGTGATTGATAAAAAAAAAATGATACCTTGATTGTCATTAGGATGATCGCCGTCTAGGGAGTCTTCGTCGTAGAGACTGCGACGCTTCACATCTGCCGAGAATAAATAATATTGCAATGTGTTCCTTAGCGGTGATAAAAAAAAATACAGAACGAAATCGTCATGAGGAAGGCTCTCTATTTTCTCGGTAAAATTTTTTAGATGTCCTGACGGAATAATTCCGCGTTTGCGGAACGTGCGAGGAATCTCGTTGCTTTGTCGATAAATTCGATTCGAAACTTTTTCGTCGGAGGACGATGCGATACGAGTAGCCATATTTCCTTCCTCAGACACACATTTCTCCGATTAGTTTCCGCTCGAAGCTAAGGCAAAGGTACCAACGCTCGGACGGTTAAGAGGTTCGCCAGGGTCAGGAACAATTTTTTTTGTTGTAAATAACTGAAAGCAATGTCAAGCTGATAGTTTCCAGTTTTCAAAACACATCGATCGCAAAAAACGACCTTGTCCTCTTAATACCCGCGTTAAGAAAAATTTTTTAAATCGATCTGTTTTTTGGAGCAAATCCGTATGCTAGTCCTTTAACTATAAGAACTTCTTTGCCATTTATTACCTACATCAATGAAAAAATTATATTTACGCAAAAAAATACTGAACATAAGCTACGTGGAAAAATGGCTAATGTGTAAGTTCTTCGAACTGTCCGATTATTGGGTCACGTATGTAACAATATAAAATGCAACAATATAAAATAATTTGTCCTTAAACCTTGTACAACTTTTTTTCTGTGTACCAAATAATGTTTGCAGATACGATTACAAGTGTGAAAATGAATTTCTAATACTAAAATTCGGAATAAATCAAAACTGCATAGGAGTAACCGACGACTGGGACGTGTTCGAGCATTGCCACTGTTACCTTATGCCGCTCACTTGAGAGTCCAACTTTCTGAGAATAGTCTACGAAATTGAATGAAACTCGATTACAAAATAAAAACCTAACCGATAGGTCTTTAAAATTGCCATTCGCATAGTAAAAAAAATTTCGATCACGCGATTCCATTCAGCTTCGACGTCTATCCGAAGAATCGTGTTTATAGTTTCGACATCTCGCGGAGAAAAATTGTGGATCTCAAGTGAGATTAGAAATTCACTTTGCTCCAAGCCCCACCGGGTAAATGCTAACATGCGAAGTGAAACTTAAAGCGAGCCGTGCCGACATGCGATTCCTCCGAGAGAAATAAATTTATCGATTATAGCCCAGACGACGGCATAGATCTTTTGTTAGTCCACACTCTCACACACTCCGGTCCCGCCGTCTCTCGCTCTCTCGCCTTTTACCTCAGTTCCTCGACGCACAGTTTGCGGAGGCTCGTAATTGAAAATGAAGCGGAACAACGTTGTCCGAGCGAGTGAGAGAGGGTCAGGCGGGGAATTCTGTTTCACGCGTGTTTCCAGCTTTATTTGTCTTCCATCACTTCTGTCGACCGCGGGACGAGCGCCAGCGCG
Organism: Ichneumoninae sp. B BG-2022a; assembly: GCA_030522725.1. Lineage (NCBI taxonomy): Eukaryota > Metazoa > Arthropoda > Insecta > Hymenoptera > Ichneumonidae > Ichneumoninae sp. B BG-2022a. Next base: position 67,344 of record JAPYZD010000315.1, on the reverse strand, counting down.
CTTTTCCAACACGCTGATCAAACGCTCGCGTGGGTGTGGACCGACGGAATTCGATGCACGAGGGATAACATACGCTCGGTGCAAGTTCACGCACGTTCCACGTGTCCGTCGATTGAAATTCAATCGAACCAGCCGGTAACCCGGATTTCTATGTGTGTGTGTATATATCATGCATCAACATCGAGACAGCGACCGTACAGACCACTCAGCCAAAACCAAACTCGATTATGTCGCATCGACAAAGATTTATAAACTCCAAACCGCACTTGCACATTCGTCAAACGATTTCAACGACACATTGTAATTTCAATGGTTACGCAAATTAACACAGACGGATTGTTTTGGGGAAACGATTAGATTGCAATGTTTGCAAATTCACTCGATTAAAATTATTATTGGCTCGTGGATGGAAGAGAGGAGAGACTGGCGACGAGAGAAATAGACAGCAAGGTGTTCGGGCAATCTTCGTATTGTAAATATTTTTCACACCGGCTGTTACTGATAGTTAAATTTGCGAGACGTATCGAAAGATTTTTATAAAACATACTTCGGACACAAACATTTCAAAGGGAACAATTTTTCCAGCTTTGAAATCTGTGAGATATGATTTGGAATGTTTTTCCGGAGAATTCGTGACGCATCCGTCGAATGCCACCGGATCGAGATTTTTATTAGTGAGCGTTATGGAAAAAAAATGAAAACCAAAACAATCGAGGGAAATGAAAATGCTGGTCGAATCGCTTTCGCGATGATCTAGATTGATGTGTGTGAAAACGCATATTGACACGGGATGCATCACACGTCGCTGGGTTTTACCTGGACGTTGAAACGGCTCATCATCGCCACCGATATGAGCGAACCAGTGAATCGTTTGTTCTGAAGTAAAATGAAATATGTATATGCATAAATATATATGAAAATAAAGGCACGGACGGAAAATAAATGAGCAAATATATGAATACATATTATTTAAATAAAAAAAAAAAATGGATCGTCCGAAACAAAAAAGCTGTTTTAACAGAGCCCTCGACTCTTCCTTTCAATCAAAACCCTCAACGAAAAGAACAGCGGGAGTCTGGTCGAGTTCAAGCCGGGGGAGATATTTTCATCCCACTGAAACTGCGGAATAGCCTCGTGTGGAAGTTGGAAAATGCAATAAAAAAAAAACGAAGAAACGAAGAAATGACTCTAGCTACGTAATGAGGGTCGCGTCGCATGTACTTCGTTGAATCTCATTCGAGTCGACCCCGACATGATTTTTTTATTTTTTTTATTTCATTTCTTTTTGAACTTTCCATCCGTCTCTTGGATTTCTCGACAGTTGCGAGGAAAGGAGGGGCTCGTCGAGCGTTTCAGCGAATTGCGAATAGCGATTCGTCGTAGCTGAGCGTAAACGAATACAGAAATTCGTATGTATATGAGAGGCTTAAGCTTGGATGTTGCGGAGCTTTAGGCGAGAGAAACTCGAGGAACGTTGTTTCCGCTCGTTGAATGCGAATGTCAGACGCATAACCGAGACTACGTCATCGGGGTGGGGGATAACGCGATAAAGGGCGCGGAGCACCGTCGACGACGACGGGCCTCCGTGATCGCGGTAATTGGACGTCTCGTTAGCAGTGCGGATATGCGAATCGAACAGGTGGACCGCGCACTGTTACGGATACGAGATAGATTTTTAAATATATCGATCGGCGCAGCGATGCAACTATTCGCCACGAGAATTTCACATTTAATCGCGAAACGTCGAATCCATCAATCATTCGGATTTCATAGAGTTTTCGATAAATTCACCATTAACACGACGGCCCAACTTACACAAAAGTGGAACCTAACGATTTCTATTCGGAGTTGAGATGGAAATTCTGGAACGTTCGATCATTTATCTCTAAATAGCTTTTCTAATGGTATATAATTTTTTATTTAACTTCGAATCACTAAAAGTAAAAATTAAATTTGGTCAAATCGTCGGCGTGCACTTACCGCTATAAAAATTTATAATCAGGAACGGTCATTTTTATTGCCGAAACGAGAGAAAAATTTTACCGCAAAAGTGGTTCTTTGAGTAGGATCATTTATAGAAAAAAAATTTCTCAGTCAATTCTCGTGCCGATTCTATCGGTGATATGCCCGGTATTACTTTTCGGTTCGCTAATACGTAGAGCTTTCGTAAATGATATGCAACTAGCATATCATTTAATTTTCGCTCGCTAAAAGTGCAACTCAAATTTGGTCAAACCGTTGGCGTGCAATTTTTAACCGCTCCAAAAATGTTTGATTGCCCGAACAAGAGAAAAATGTCTACCATGAAAGTGGCACTTTGAGTAGGATAATGTTCAGACAAAATTTCTGATTCGATTCTCGTGCCAATTCTAGCGACCTCGAATTATACCTCCCGGTATTGCCTCTCGGTTCGCTAATACATTGAGCCCTCGTGCGGATCAACTGTACATACGCATTGAATGTACTGTGTTGCATATATTACATGCAGTACATCTCCGAGTGTCGAATCGCCTGTGCGAATCGATAATTCGAGACCATCTCGCGTCCGTATGGTCCGCACGCCCGAGTTTAACTCCGTGTCTCCACAAACGTACAACTCCCCATCAACTGCAGCAGACGGCGAGCCAGTCTCATCAAACCGGTCAAAATGGAAATTCTCCCTAACGTGTCCCAAATAATTCTAACAGTACACAAGAAATTTGATTTTACGAGGCTCGTAACGTTTATACTAGAAACCCGTCGCCTAGCAGGGACGAAACTCAGCGTCAGAGTGCTCTCCTGCATCTCCAACCGAGCAGAGGAACACACGGAAGCGTCGAAAATTCGTACGGGAGTTAACCAGCCTCTCTGCCTCTCGACAGTGCGGGGAAGCGCTCTGGGATTCAATTTGGTCGTTCGCATATCGACGAGCGAGGCTCTTTTTTTTCCCACACCCGGCCGCGGTGTTGATGGACGCCCCCTCGACGTTCGTGCGAACAGCCGCGAATTTTCCACTTCGCTCTTTCCACTTTATATCCTCGAACAGTTCGTGATATATAACCAGAAGAGTTACTTATATACCGTTGGTGGGAACGATTCTCTCGGGGCGTTAGCTCGGGATAAATAATTGGGACGGAAAACCTTGTGCTACATCGAGTAGAAAAATAAAGAAACGCGCGAGAGGTGAGATAAAAAAATATTAAAAAAAGATATCGAGATAAAAAAAAATAGAAAAAAAGCAACAACGAAGAAGGATGGTCATTGTTCGAGGGACATTTTTACTGCCAACGTGCGCTGGAAACGTGGAGCCGAGAGTGAGAGACTGAGCGTGTTGGAAACGAGTGTGGAAGAAACGAGAGGAAAAGTAGAAAAGCTAACCGGGCTCTATGGGAGAACAACAGGAGAGGCGAGAGCGGGAACGGCTAAACAAACATCTTGACTGAGTCTTCAAACGCTGGAAAATTCTCATTCATCGTAGTTACGACGTTCCAGGCTATAATGGTGTGGCTGTGCGCGCACGTGTGTCCGTGACTTCTCGGTGTCGGTTAATCTTCCAGCGCGTTTGGAAGTGGGTCGGGTGAGACAATGGGGATTCGCGCGTCGGTCGTGCGGTCTGCCGTGATGCTGCGGCGCACTCGTGTCTACTTTGCAATCTCGTGGCAGCAGGGCCCTTCTTTCTCTTTCTTTCTTCTTTGTTTTTTGTTTTTTTTTTTTAACTTTCCATCCGACAATCATGCAGCCATTTGTTCGCACTTCAAGAGAGAAATTACTATCTGTGTGTCTTCGTAATTCGTGATCGACGGCCCGACTGGCTGTAATGAACGGAGATACGAGGAGAAGTCGCTGAGCATTGTTTTTTTTTTTTGGCGATAGTTTGTGGCAATGGGATCTTTATTTTGTAAGGATAATTTTCCGATGCTCCTTAGTGACATTAACGAGATGCAGACTCGAGGAAAGAAAAAATCAACGCACCTCGATAATTGCGTTTCGTTAAGAGAGTAATTGAGATAAATCGTTTATTGTCTTAAGACACGATTGGAAAGTGCTCAGGCACATAAATAATTGAAATTCAGTCCACTAGGTAACCGAAGAGTTCGTCTCTCTTAGTCTTTTTTCTTTTTTTTATCTATCCACTCGACAATCACACAGTTATTTGATCGCATTTCGAGAGAGAAATTTCTGTTTGTGTGTTTTAATAATCGGGGCAATTTTTATCTTGGGAGAATAATCTTCCGATGCTCGTTAGTAACATTAGTAACAACAAAAGACAATAAACGCGCCTTGATAATTAAATTTCGTTAAGAGAATAATACAGGTAAATGGTGTATTATCTTGAAACACCATTACTAAGTATATTTCGCGAATAAATATTTAAAATCCAGTCAAACAGATATCCAAAAATAATGTTTATGAATAAAATTTTCTTTGAATTTCTACCGATGTGTGAATAATCGTGACGTCCCAACAATTTTCTATCGGCATTTCGCCTTTTCGTTCGAGAGACCGATTTAATATCTCCGATGGTTTTTTTTCCTAACCCAATTGCTCGAAGACTTCCGGTTATTGGCAAAATCTGTCGCGAGCGATTACCTCGAGGCTCTCCGCCCTATATAGACCAAGTACCACCGAGAGCTCCGAGGCGTATCGGCGACGGGGTTGCCCGGGTGGACGGAAGGAAGAGTCTTCTCGCTGGCAGCGCGGCTGAGATCGGGGATGGATACTTTCTGGCTATGTACTATGATATAAAACAACAAAAATCCTTTCTATCCACTCCACGCTACCCGATATTATATACGAAAAAATATATCTATCTCGTTTCTTCGATGAGCCGCGGAAAAATCTGTGTTTCTTCCATCCAACGCTTCGAGAGGTTTATACGAGTGATCTCTTTCCTACCCTCTATCGATGACACACGCGACCCGGATTTCCGTTGCAGACGGATCGCGTGGCGCATCGAGACGATCTCGAGAAGAGTTACTCCTCCGACTCTCTCTTTCTCCGCTCCTCGATATTCTATTATAACCGACGACGACGACGACGACTACGGGGACGAGATATCGCGTGTATCGAGTCCGCAGAGGAAACCGAGCGGGCAACTGCGATCCCATTAAAAAGATTGTTCCTCACATACATGTATATAATATATACATATATATACACTTTTTTTCGAATGTTCATCGGCAATGTAGCATGAGAGGCTTCTCATACGAATCGTTTTCTCTGTCGTCGATGATCCGCTCTGATAATTTCCTCGACGGACGGAGCGACTATCTTTCTATACGGGAACTTGATTCGACCAATTGTTGAACATCCGTCGCCCGTCTCATCGAGTTATATCTTACAAGAGATGCCTATATATATATATATATATATATAATATATACATATACATTTATGTATATATATATATATACTCGTTAGCTGAGGGTTTGTTCCGCTAGACGCTACAAGCTTGCATATACTGTGCGTTCTATCCGGGGCTTATGAATGTCCTGTGCATGTCTCCGCAAGGCGGAGACACGAGATCGAGTTAAACCAGATGAAAGGAGAGGAGACTGGAAGAGACGTCGTCTCTCCACCCGACGATGCTGGAACGTGTCGAATGGAAACTCTAACGTCTATCATCCCCCCACCCCACCCCCGCCGGTTCACCGTAGCAGCAGCAGCAGCAGAATTGCCCGAGCTCGATCGGTGTCCCGAGTAATACACTCGGGTACGACTCACCCTTAGTGAGAGAGTGGCGGTGGTGTGCAGAGCTGGACCTTTGGTTGGATTCCTCGGGAGCGGCTCCAGCTGTGAACACAAAAAACAGACGTTAATAAATTGCTATCATTTCTTACGATACCGTGTACAATATAAATGTATAAAATCGGTAACTACGATTAAACATATTTTCTGTGTGTGAGAATATCTTGTTTCGTTTTTTTTTCTTTGCCATTCGAACACTGTAAATTTGTTTTTATTTTTAATGATAATTTTTGTAAATTTCAGGAAAAAGATTTATAAATTTAATGTCTGGTATTTTCATGTTACAAAAAAGTACATTAATGTTCAATGAATGTAAGTAACATAAGCAAATGTTAAGTTCCAGTGCATTAAATTTACAATTTACTTTTGCAGTGAAGACTCAATATAAAAATTTGCAGACAAGAAAGTCTTGCGTTGTAAAAAAATGTGGGTATGTAATTATTCGTTTCATTTGTTTCGAGATTGTACGGACGATGCTGCACAGTATAATAATTGGATAAAATTTTAGTGGTCAAGTTTTTTTTTTCATTTCAAATGGAAGGTCTCAATGTTAAGATAATAATGAATATTCGCCGGCAGAAAAGTATCGCGTTGTAAAAAATTTGCATAATTTGTTTCATCTGTTTGGAGATCGTGCATACGCGTATGTAGAATCGTGTACGGTGGGTGTGTATGATGAAGAGGTAAAATTTCGAGCTACCAGTGAAATACCGAGGATACACACAATGGACTCGGTAAATTGTATTGTTTTGGAGTTTGGATGTAAGGGAGACGGGGGGATGATCATAACCGGAGCACGAAGCCCGATGAAATTTCGCGCATAGTTCGGACAGACGGAGAGCCTCGGAATGTCGAAGGCGAAACGCCCCAGTGCGAAAGCCTCGACCGGACGATATGGAAGAGAGATAGAAGCAGGTACGTAACGAGGCACAGGCTTTATCGACGATACGTCCGGTATGTCACGACGGCAATGCTTCTCTCTACGGCAACGGAACACGCGCTCGCCTATAACTCTCGCTCGCTCACCGTGCGCTCGGTATTACCCATATCGGTAATACCGAGAACGGTAAGCCCAGAGAACGAGGAACACGAGGCGATGGACAATCGCCGGTGGGTTCCCTATATCGCGAGGTTCGTGGCTATAGCATTATGGCGAGGACGAACAGGATTTCTCTCCTCTGCAGCTGGCCCGATCGATCGTTCGAGATGGACCGACTGGACGCATGGAGGGATGCTGCGCGTGCAAAGAGGTATAAAATATTAAGGTCGGAGGGCAGTGAGCAAAACATGGCTGGCGGAAAAATATTCACCGGATACAGGCTCCAGAAATTATCGAAAGAATTACTATTTTCGACATCTGATTATTTACAATTTTTTGTCCATTTTTTTATGTATTGGAAACGAATTAAACCAGGATCGTTCAAGATGGAGCGAACGGGCGCACGGAAGAATGCTGCGCCAGCAAAGAGGGAGAAAATATTAAGGCCGGAGTGGAGCGAGTACAACGTGGTCAGCGAAAAAAATTCACCAGATATAAATAAGATGGAAAATTTCTTGAAAAACTTGAGGCACCTGATCATCCAACAATTTTTCTGTATTTTTGTTGAATAAAACTGGGATCTCATATTTACAACTAAATCGTAAGATTACGCATGTGTCGGCTCATGTAAACCGATCGACAGATCATATATTCCCATTCCGTCGAATGAGCCGCCTTGAAAATACCCCACAGGCTTCCGTACTACGTGATTCGACTAAACGCAATGTCAGAAGTCAGTGATTACAGTCAATCACACGATACCTGATTGACCATAATAAAGTAAATCGTCGCCAGCGAAAAAAAAGCGCCGGATATATGCCCCCGAAATTACCCAAAAAAAATGACTATTTCCGGTAGCCGATTCACAGAAGTGTTTCGTCAATTTGATTTATTTCGATGTATTAAAAGAAAGAAAACTAAGATCTCTTGGTCGCAGCTAAATCGCAAGGTCACACACGTGTGTCGGCTCGTGTGTGAACCGACCGAAAGATCATGTTTGCCCATTCCGTCGGATTAGCGCCTCGAAAATACCCCGAGGGTTCCGTGCTACGTGATTCGACTAAACGCAATGTCAGAGGTCAGCGATTATAGTCAATCACACCGTGTGAGATCGCACCTGACGCTGTTCTTGTCTCCGGCACGGTTTCGGGCTGCGACGGGCCGGGAGGCTGGCATGATATCGGAGTTTTCTTTCCCACGAGCCACAAGCCTACGTTTCAACCCTTCAAGTATGGATCGGGCTCGCTGCAAGGCTGGTGTAAGCCCCGTCGAGGTTGAACCCCGACATTTGAGCCTAGAGTGCTCGGGAGGGCGCGCGAGAAACACCTTCAGCCAACAGCCGTTGCGCCTGCAGCCCTCTCGGCGTTGCCCAAAGGTATATTCATCATCTTTCGTCTCTATCGCATTCTCGAAGTACTGGCAAGATCGCGTTTGATGCCGAGCCGAGAAGAGGGATGAATTAATAGCTTAAAGGTTACCGTTGCTCCACCAACTTCGCGGCCTTTGAAGCCTTTGGCTGTCTTCGCTACAGCGAAATTGAAACCTCCGTGTGGTAAAAATAGAAACATTTTATGGAAAAGATATTTTTTAATTTCGTAGAGCGACCTTAAGACGATCAGCCCTTCGCCCCCTTTGACTCGTGCTCGCTCAGTAACGAAAACGGTAATCGATATTTTTTTCTACGGTGCTTGAGGTGAAACTGCCGAGAACTGCCGAGACTGCTCAAACGGTCTCGGCAAAAAGGAAACTGGCAGGTTCATCTGATGCGTAAAGATGCTAATTAAAAGCGTCCCAAAATAATCAGCACGTCTAAAAAAGAACTTACAGTTTGTTTTACCGTCTGCAGTATTTCATGAAGTAAACTAGCCATAACGTTCATAATATTGTTAAGAATAAAGGAAAGAATTTTAGGCCCGGTAAAGAAATGCTCGGACGTTAAGGGTTAGCAGGAAATGGTGAAAAATTCGGGATTCTTGTCCTCACTTCTGTTTCCGCCATATAAAGGACGCCAGGTTTGTCGAACATATTGGAGGCGAAAAAGGCCTGCCCAAAGGTGATTTATCGACGCTTTTCTTAGGGAACGTTTGCCGTAGTTTTAGGCCTGCGGCGAAGCCCAAGGCGAAGAAACTTGGAACGGTATGTGTTGTGTTATACAAGCTCGTGGAGAACGTCCTCCGGGACTTTGGTAAACCGTGAAGAGGATGTTCCACTTGCCGCCCGAGAAGTAGCGATTCGCCTCAAAAGCGATGTTGTTTCAGCAATCTCCCTAGCATTTTATCAAGAAAATTCGATTGTTTTTTTCGCGACGCGCCAGCTTCGCAAAAAAATTCATTAGCACGTCTGGAAAAAATAAAAATAAAACGTTTATCACAACCGAGTGTAGGATTTACCCTAAAAGCGATGTTGTTTCAGCAATCCCTCTAGCATTGTAACAAGAAAATTCGATTGTTTTTCTCGCGACGCGCCAGTTTCGCAAAAAAATTCGGTAGTTCGTCTGGAAAAAATAAAAATAAAACGTTTATCACAACCGAGTGTAGGATTTACGTATTTAAAGAGACGGCAGGACAGTAGTTTTCTTTAATCGCGTCGAAAATAGCAGAAGTACTGCTCTAAACGTTGGACAGTATATTCTTCACGGCTGAGATATTCGAGGATGGACGTCGCCGTCACGGTAGACGGCGAGCTATTAAAATGTCGAGAAGAGTCTCTCGTCTACGAAGCGGTAATAAGATGGGAAAGAGGAAAGTACGCGTTCTCCCGCCGGAGAGGGGGAAAGAGAGTGCCACGGCACTTAAGGAGTTGTAAAAATAAAAAAGAAAAACAAAAAAGAGGAAAAAAGAGCGAGATTTACCATTTCATTAAGCTTAATGCGACGTAGTCGGAATCGACGTTAAAAATTAACGCTCCTCAGAGTCGGCAAATATTATATCAGAACTCATCATCCAATCGTCGACTAACACAATTATTTATTTTCTGCAAATACCCAAGTGCGGCAAATTAAAACGAATTCTTTCCGACGAATGGGAACTTTTTTTAAGTGATCCAGAAATAACAAAATAAAAGGTGACTTAAAAATAAATAAAAGAAAAATGAAGAAAGTAAAAAAGACGAAATTTACAATTTTATTAAATTTAACACAGAATCGTCAGTTATCGACATTAAAAATTAACGTTTTTCCGACTCACCAAATATCATATCAGAACTAACAATCCAATAGTCGGGCTAACCAAATTATTTATTTTCTGAAAGTTGCAAAGTACGAGAAATCGGAACAAATATCCTTCCGACGAATAATGCGATCGAGAGATGATTAAATAAAGAATGTCTTACGCAAGAGCAAATACGAAGCACGAAGATACACGATATATACGAGGGTCTCGTCTCGGTGGTTTCACGCCGGTGAATTCACTCGATAATACTTCCGCGGGACATGTACCCGCGATAGAGTGAAATTGATTCGACGGTTGGATCTGCATAATTTATATTGATGGGTAACATAAAATATAACTCGAGAGGCGGAAGAATAAGAGGGCGGGCTCTGTATCGGTAAAATGTATACGAGGGTAATGTGTGTATAGAGCGGAGGATATCTGCATATACGATTGAGGAAGTTTCTCGTGGAGGTGCACTCGTTTGATTCCCGCAGAGACCCCCCTCTTCCCGGGACAATACGTCATGCTGGAAGCGAAGCTAGGGTGCGGGCGATCCAATTTCGAATCTCGGAGTGCAGGTACGGAAGCTTCGGCTTCGGCGAGGCAGCAACCGCAGCAGCTACCTTAACGGCAAAGCTTCCAACTGCTCCGCATACTGCATTATATACTCAGTCGCTCTCGCTCTGTGCAATACATCCGGTATAAGTCGCGAGAATAAGAAAAAGAGGAAGAAGGAGAAAGGAAGCTTTCGGGGGAAAAGCGACACTGAATAAAACGAGCGGGCCGCGAGATCCTCTCTCAGAGTCCTCGCATCCTCGTCGGTTCAGCCTGCGAAATAAAAAAAAATATACAGGGGAATATATGAGAAAGAAGCGTTTCACGGCGCTACGAGAGCCACCTGATAAAATTGAACCTCCTAGAGACTCGCGAGATACCTTTATCCATATTTATTTGTGCACCACAAACGCTTGAGGGAAAACTCCGTGCGCGAGATTGCGTATGTTCGATTGAAAACTTGTATCGGTTTACGTGACGGAGAAAAAGAAAATCTTCTTTGAGAGGGATGGAAAAAATAAGTTGTTTTTATCGAATTATTGTAATGGTTTGTCAGGGTTATAACTCGAAATTTTTCGACTTTAACTTAACGATGTATTTTTTTAAGGTGCTATTTTTTTAAAGCGACGAACGTTTGAGGGAAAACTCCATGCGGAGGATTGCGTATGATCGATTGAAAATTTGTGTCGGAAAAAAAGAAACTCTTCTTTGAGATGGATGGAAAAAACAAGTTGTTTTTATCGAATTATTCTGACGATTTGACCGGATTATAATTCAAGATTATTCGCCGTTAAATTAACGATCTATTTTCTTGCATTTTTTTAAGCTGTCTTTTAATCGAGGATATAAGAGAGCTTTCCGGAAGTAGATTTTAATAAATCGACGTGTGCGACACGAAGAAATTTCCGATGTGTACTTCGCCGTGAAATATGTCGGTGGGATCGACGATAACGCACCATACGACCCCCCGATGAATAAACTTGGCGCTCTCGCGATACACTCGCCATAGATTTATTTCTCGCACGACAGGCATCGAGAGCGTGACGCGTCAGTTCGCAGATATATTTTTTTATTCTTTTTTTTCTTTAATTAAAAAATCATGAATCGTCACACGTCCCTCACCGTTATCACCGTCGCGCGAGAATATTGTTTTTCCGTTCTCTCGCTTTTAAATTTTCAATTTCACTCGTTGTATCTATCGATGTCTGATATCCGTGACGCTTCCCCCCCTCCCCCACCTCGGCCCGGACACTACGATGCGGGATTTCCGGATCAGCGATTCGACGCGGACGAAATGGTTTTTCGGGGGAAATATCGGAAAGCCAAACACCGAGCAACGCTCGGAACACTGCCCCACGGGGGTTTTGGTGCAGTCGATATTTTTCCTTTGAAGACGTACTTCTATATATATATATATATATATATATATGTTTTTTTGGTTTGTTTTGTTTTCTTTTTTCTTTTTCACCAGCTGTTTTATTCGTTGAGCAACAAGGTCGGCGTTTCCACACGAAGGATTAAAAAACAAACACAATACTTGAAACCCCGTACTAATTACACGCGGAAGCAAAAGAATTGTCAATTCTCTCGAAATATTTTCTATTCACAGCCGAAGCGAAAAGAATTTTGCAGTACGCCGTGTACGTAATCACGGGTTTTCCGTTTGTAAGCGTGTCGCGTTCGGAACGGTGCGAACGCTCGCGTTAATGAGATTAGCGAGCCGTGCCTAATGCCTCTGTGCAGTACACGAGTTATAATTGATAATACCAGCGTGCCAGTCTCCCGCTGTTAATAATCACTCTGTGACAGGTAATTATCGCGCGACAACTCGTGTGTGGGTCGATCCTTGAGTTTCGACGCCGTAACATTGATCGACGAGCGGGATGCGCGCCAGATCGATCAGTCGAATTCTATAACTTTTTTTTTATAAAAAAAAACTGTGAAAAGTGTGCGGAAGAAAATATGGGAAAAAAAAATCGCTGACGACCCTCGGAGTGCTCTGTTTTTTCTCCTGGAACAGTAAATAAATAAATAAACAAAAATTCACTAAAGCCAATCCTAAACAAAACTAGCCGATTCGATTATTTTTCAATCTTGAAGCTCGGCACTCCGAATCTCCCCGATGGAAACAAATTAACGGAATACAATCCTACCGTGTCGCGACGAACAAAAGTGAGCAATCCGATAGATTCGTGGATAAAAATTCCAATATAGCCGATGGGTGTTGGTAACTTTTGTTTTTCGCACTGTGACGTACTCGTCTATTTTATCCGAATCTTGAAGTGCATCCATTCGAAATTGGCACGTTCGATATACGCTGGGAGCGCGAATTCCGATTGGCGTGAGGATTTAACGATCGGTTAAGCGGGTTCGATGAAGAGGATATTCGAGAGTGTGTGCGTGGGCGTCCGAGAGGGAGAGTGAGGCCTACGCGGAGCGGCGATTCGTCACATTGGCGAAATTGTTCGAGCAAATAGCTAGCGGGCATCGAGGGGTGCGAGAACACTGCCAGCGACGGTTCGGAGCACGGTAGCAGCCAGCGGAATATACAACGGTGTACCTCTGGTTACGGGATCGACTGCCGTGCGATAATCGGATTATATAGCCCGCAGCCCCGGGGCGCTGCGCGCCGAAGTGTCGGGACAAATAGATCGTGGGAGTTTCGGCATATTTCATCGAATAATAAACGTTTCCTTTTTTTATTATTAAAAATGCTCGAACGACTGACCCGAACACGACTGCGTCCGTCAACGGAACCTCGAAATTATTCGACGATTGCCCGACAGAACGATCATTTCATTATTCATCGAGTATCATTTTTGGTCCCGGGTTTTTTTTTATGATTAAAAATGTTCGAACAACTGACCCGAACACGACTGCGTCCGTCAACGGAACCTCGAAATTATTCAGCGATTGCCGGACAAAACGGTCATTTCGATACTCATCGAGTATGATTTTTGTTTCTGTTTTTTTATTATTATTAAAAATGTTCGACAAATGGATCGTGGGAGTTTCGACATACTTAATCGAATAATAAATGTGGCCATTTCGAAAAAACATTTTCATTTTTTTTATTATTAAAAATGTTCGAACAATTAACCGACCACGACTGCGTCCGTCAACGGAACCTCGAAATTATTCAGCGATTGCCGGGCAGAATGACAATTCCAATACTCATCGGATATCATTTTTTCTTCCGTTGTTTTTTCGTTTAATTATTGAAAATGTTTCAGCAACCGACCGAGCACGACTGCATTCGTCAACGGAACGCTCGAAATTATTCGACTATTGCCCGGCGAAACGATCATTTTGATACACATCGAGTATCATTTCTGTTCTCGTTGTTTTTTTTTTTTTTTTTTCATGCCATCATTCGTCGGGTCCAACTTCCCATAGGGCTGGAACGAGGTGTTCGTTTTTTTTCTCTTCCGCATATCTACAGAATCGCACGGGAGAAGTTCGAATCGATATTATTCGCCTCTTCAATGCTCAGTTTTTTTTTCCATTTTTTTTTTTTTCATATCGGGACCATCCGTGAAATCCTCTCACCGAACGTCAATGTATACGCTGAGGCATATCCGCCCCGTTCATACAAGAGTATCAGAGCGGAGGTCGGGAATAAAAGAAAAATCTTTTACAAATAATACCTCCGACTCCTCGCGAATATATCATTCGCTCTATCGACATATCGGTGTCTCCCGTCCCGCATTCATCTTCGTCCAGGCATGATTATTCCTTTTTTTTTAGTCGGGAAGTTGATTTTTTTTCATTAGTTTCTTTCTGAATAGTCCCTGACTAGGATGTGCGGACGAAAGTTGCAAATTAACGAACGGATCGTTAACTCTTATTCACGATCGCGTGTCCGCGCTCTATCGACTCTCCTTTTCACCTAAAGGATACACATAATTAATTTAACTTGCGCGCATTCCGACGCAAAATTATCACCGCGGCTCTCCGGACGGGTCTGCGATATTTATCGAAGCGACGCGCATGCGCGTTTATCAACGTTTTTTTTCTCGTCTTTCTCTAGTTGTTTCTCCGTCTCGAGAGAGAGGTTGAAGAGATTGAGTAAATAGCGTTCTAATGGTTAAACAGATAGCCGGCACTTAACCGGAGGCCGACTCTCCAACTCTTCGGTTGTTAATTTCCGCGACTAGTTTTCACCGCATTCCTCGCTAACTTATGGACAATTAAACAGTCGTCTTTTGTCTCGGAAGTGCCTGGCACTTTCCTCGAACATTAACTTTATGTTCTATGGGGCGTTATTAACCGTTTGCACAAACTTGCAAAATTTTGCTCGTTAGTTGTAATGGAGTACGAGGCTGAAAGCTGTTGAGGCAACGTCGTCCCGCCCACCCAAGTCGCGCTCGGTCGGTAACAAAAAAATTGTAATCCGAAATGCTCCACCACGGTTCATATATCGGATCGGCGACGAAAACATCGCCCTACAAAATGTTTGGACAAAGTACATTGTTTCCAGATTTCGTCCAGCGGATCAACCAGGACAGAGAAATTTGGATTACAGTTATCGTTACCGACTGAGCAGTGTTGCGTAGTTTTGACGAAGAATCTCTCGGTCGCACTGGAAACTAAAAAAAAAGACATTTTTAGCAATTACCAGTGACCCGATTGGCTTTAACATTTCGAATTTTTATTTTCAATAGTTTTTTTTCGATTAATTCTTCGAATGGTTTTGTGTCGTCAAGGAAGCTTAAACGCTTGACAAATAAGGCATAAAGTGCCTCTCCGCTACATGTACGGGGAAGAAAGTAAAAGACAAGCGTTGATAGAGAGACGACGGTGGGAGAGTGCAAACGGCTACCGAGATTGCTTTCGATCGACCAGCAGAGAGAAAATTAGATTTGGCGAAGGGTCGACGCTGCAGAGACTTTCCCTTCAAAGTGAACGGGGTGGAGACACAAGCGAGAGCTAGCAACGTTGGAATCCGTTATATTACGATCCAGGAACGTTCGACCTGCACTTTGCTCTACTGATCACCTGATGGATATACCCCCCGGCTTCGTCCCCTGGCGCCGGAAACACACACGTGATTGACCGGAAAACGTTAATTTTCTCGAGGAAAAAAAAATCAATTTGTGAGACAAGCCATCCACAAGGACAATCACACTTCCATTTTACCGGACGACAGTTCCTCTTCGACGATAACGAGCTTTCCATATTGGAAACTTAATTAGAAACTTGGTCCACATCTGAGAAAACAATATGGCGCCGACAAGTGGACAGTGCAGTTTACCTAGTAAAAAAAATCCTACCAAGTACACTTGCAAGCATTTTGAACTTGAATTTACTTTACTACAATAACTATTGTTCAACGATAACGAGCTTTCCATATTGGAAACTAAATTAGAAACTTGGTCCACATCTGAGGAAACAATATGGCACCGACAAGTGGACAGTGCAGTTTACTTAGTAAAAAAAATCTACCAAGTACATTTGCAAGCATTTTGTACTTGAATTTACTTTACTACAATAACTATTGTTCAACGATAACGAGCTTTCCATATTGGAAACTAAATTAGAAACTTGGTCCACATCTAAAGAAACAATATGGCGCCGACAAGTGGACAGAGCAGTTTACTTAGTAAAAAAAATTCTACCAAGTACACTTGCAAGCATTTCGAACTTGAATTTACTTTACTACAATAACTATTGTTCAACGATAACGAGCTTTCCATATTGGAAACTAAATTATAAACTTGGTCCACATCTGAGGAAACCATATGGCGCCGACAAGTGGACAATACAGTTTACTTAGTAAAAAAAAATCTACCAAGTACACTTGCAAGCATTTTGAACTTGAATTTACTTTACTACAATAACTATTGTTCAACGATAACGAGGTTTCCATATTGGAAACTAAATTAGAAACTTGGGGTTCATGTAAGGAAACAATATGGCGGGGACAAGTGGACAGTACAGTTTACTCAGTAAAAAAAACGGTACCAAGTGTACTCTAAGCCTTTTGAACTTGAATTTACTTTACCATAATACCTATTGTTCAACGATAACGAACTTAACATTTTGGTAACTCAATTAGAAACTTGGTCCAGGACTTCGGAAACAATATGGAGCTGCCAAGTGGTCAGTCCACTTTACGTAATACAAAAAAATGCTACCAAGCATACTCCGAGCCTCTTGAACTTGAATTTGCTTTACTACCATAATTATTGCTCAACGATAACGAGCTTTCCATATTGGAAACTAAATTAGAAACTTGGTCTACATCTTCGGAAACAATATGGCGTCGACAAGTGGACAGCACAGTTTATTTACTCAGAAACAAAAAACAGGCTACCAAGTATACTTCAAGTCGCTCGTGAACATGATGTTACTTTACTACGATAACATAGTTCAACGACAATGAGCTTACGATTTGAGAAACTATATTAGAAACTTGCTCTACATAATTCGGAAACAATTCGGAGTTTACCAATAAAAAAACGCACCCAATCCAAAAAAATGCTACCAAGTGTTACCAAGCGTTGAACTTCAATTCCATACTGTACGCCAGCTCTTTATTAGTAACTCTTAAGCTCTGTAAAATTATATCGTATGATATAAAGTTAATTGGTGAAGATCCCGAAGCGCGAGGTTCCTCGACACGTTTAACGAGACCACTATCGCAAAATCGGTCGAGGGTAGAGACCGTAAGCTCGACTCCACGAAGCTTACTCGCATTCGGCGCGTCGAAGCGAGAAAGTAATTAGCGAACAGAGAAAAATAAAGTGTTTGGTCCGTTACTGTCCTGTAGTGCGAACGAGGTAGGAAGAGCGCACAAATGGGACGTGGCTCCGAACAACCGGGCTGCACGACGGGTGAGACAGAGGGAATGAACTCGGCTAGTTACTTACGTCGAGTTAATAGAAAGAAGTCTCTGCCCTCGGGAAACGTTATAGGGGGAGGTAGAGAAGAGGAGCGAACGACGAATTGGAAACGGAAGAAGACGCTCCTCTTCTCACTGTCCTCCTAGTTAATTGCGATGAGTATAGGTCGGTGAAAGAGGTCGAGATGCTCGGAGGCATTGAAAAGAAGAGTAAGAGAAAAGCCAAGTCGTGAGACAATATCCTCTTCTTCGGTGAGGAAGGAAGGGAGGGGCGAAGGAGAGCAGTGACGAACAATGGAGTACCATTTGACGTCGAGCCGATCTATGGCAAGAAAATAAGAGAGCGTTGCATGAAATGCACTCTTGTGTTTTACGAAGATGCATCTATCGAGTACCGTCTCCGTATATACATACACATAAATATGTATATAGTCGCCTCGACTTTTGGCAAGGTCGGTAACTCCAAATGTCTCTCGCAATACAAGTGCCTTTCGAGGATTGCGGAGACGTGCCACTCGCAGAAAGCCGAACCAGACTGCGAGTCAGCTATTCGCACGTATCAACGGGAATCACGAGGGTCGAGATAGACACCTTTTTTTTACACCGGAAAAAACGTGTGGGAGAGCGTCGAGGGATTACTGATACATTTTTTGGACCTCGTTGGACCGATAAAAAATTACAGATTCTTGGTTTCAGAATTGGTCAATACTGGTTTTTAAGTCCCAAAATGATTTTTCCAAATTTCTTGACCTGGACTATCGCTGGAATTTGTTTGCCTTAAATAAAAATAAAAAATTCTTGTTTCATCAATTTCGGGTCGGAGTTCGTCGAGAAAAATAATGACACGATTGGGTTTAGTTGCGGGGATAATTTCTCAGCATCAGGGTTCAGGTTCTGCGGTGTGGCTCGCGTGTAACCTCCCAAGTAACTCAACTAACCCATCGTGAGACTGAGAGAGCTCGAGCCATGGAGACAGAGCGCTTCCCGATAATGGATTCTCCGATATAGCCGAACGTTGCGGTTCGCTCCATGTGGACGGAGCTCCGGGGGTCTTTCGTCAATAGTCCGACGGGCTACAAAGCGTTGGAGGACCTGCTGCTCCTGTCCAACCCCAGCTTGCACCAAGGTGAGTCGAGAGCGGATTCGCACACAGCTACGCTCTCCAATCCTCCAGAATAAATTCGCCCAATGCCACAGTTAGCGAGCTTCGAGATTAAAAAAATAATCATAAAAAAAAAGAAAAAAAGAAAATAAACCGAGGAGTAAGGGAAGAAGAAAGAAAAGTCCAGTGCCTCGAGCGAACAAAACATCGGGGGCACAAGAGACTCGAGCAAAGGTAAAGAAAGTCCTGCCGGAGCTTTCTCCCTTCCACTCCGATTGATAACGCGAGGCTCGCGCTCCCCGGCACGGCTAACCATTCACCTTGCTCCGCCATTCGTGCAATTTCCCGTCCGGATGTGAGCCAAATCTCTTCATTCTTTCCACCCCTGCACGGCTGTTTGTTTTAACCCCTTTGAATACAGTTCTTGACTATGTCTATTTGCAGCTCGTTGCATGTAAGTTTTAACCGTCTACCGTTTATGCATGTCTATGTATTGTCCCTGTGCGAGTAAATGCCGTTCGGAAAGCAACCGCGCGAGCGTGTATTTTCCATGCACGCTGTACAACTTCAATATTTTTTTACCCCCAATTATTTTATTTTTTTTATTTTTGTATGTTCCATCGTATACCCTCCGCGGGTTTTTACGTAATCCGACCCTTTCCCCCCTATTACTTCCTACCCGCACTTCACTAAGCTAACGTAACTTCCAGTGCGTCCGCAGCCGACTTAGCTACACTGTACCGCATTTGCCGAGGACACGGGGAAACCGCGGAAAACCCGTGTCGGTACAGACGGCCCTATATTTTTCTGATTCCTTGATGCTTTAACATCATGAACTCAGAAAAACTGGTCTGCCGCTCAACATTCGATGCGCAAGCCGGTGTAGGGCTAAGCGGTCACCCATCCATCTACTGGACGCATGCAAAGCTGCGACCGCGCACCTAACGCTGTCGGTTTTTACCCCCAATTATTTTGTGCCGTTCGGCAGCTACGAAATATCGCGTGTTGTTTTACCTTCGTCTCCGGAAGTGGAGGACTCGTCGGGCTCCGGCGATGATTCCGAGGATTCGCTTCTAGATCTGCTGTGATCTCTCGATCGGTATAGACTTCCGGCACTCTCGTATCCTCCGTGCCAATCACGCTCCCAGTACGACGAAGGTGCCGACGACGATCTGCTTCCGACGCTCCATCGATCCCGATAATCATCGGACATCGAGTGCGATGATCTCTCTCGGCGTTTCTCGTATCTGTGAGACTCAGGCGATCTTCTGCCAAAATACGTTGGCATTGCCGTTCGCCTTCTGGGCAACGCGGACGATAATCGCCAGCGGAACGACGGACGAGAGACACTATTCAATTAGCCGGAAAGAGAAACAGGGCGGTACGCTCGAAGGGACGATCGGAACTATCTTTCTCAAACGGGCCGTTTCAATCGTGCCAGCTGGGCGAGAGAAAAATCTTCCGAACGAAACATTGTACCGTGCCAAGTAGTCAAATCGGGTGGGGTAATAACGTTTCTGACGTGACAGACCGTCCGGCGGGACTCCAATGTTTTCTCGACGTTTAGGAAGTTGGAGCGCTTCGGACTAGGCAAATGAGTGCTACATTTTTGAAGCTGTTTGTACAAACTTTTGCGCACCTATTGATTGTAGTGGATGGTTATTTGTATTACGGCAGGTGTCCTTAACGTTAAATACATCAATTGCAATGGGCTTAGGAAAATGTTAACTGGTTTGTGCTAATTTTTGGAAAGATGCGTTTTCAGTTTCCTTGAAAGATGATCTGTGAATTTACCGTTTAGATGTTCGATAGTATTTTCCGGTTAAGCTTACAGCTGTTTGTTTACGAAGGAATTTCGTCGATGGATAAACGGGAGGCTGGTTTTTTTAAACGGAAAATAGTATCGAATATCCGGATGTTGAATTCATAGAACATCTTTCAAGGAAGAGAATGAGCTGTAATTCATCAAAATCGAGCAAAAAATTACGCATTATTCTTTGAAAAAGCTAAACGAATTGTATCTTATCGAGTATTAGCACCAACCAGTTAATATTTTTGCAAATGCATTGCAATTAACGTTACATCTATGTTACTATTAATGTCTACGTTAAGGACATCTGTTGTAATGCAAATAACCATGCGTAGAATAGATGCGTAAAAGTTGGTATAAACGATTTTAAAATGTAGTGCTCATTTACTAGCGTGAATCGCTCCAACGTCCTTAACAGAGAATTAACAACGATAAATATACGCAACATTTATCTCGCGCGATTGTTACAAGAACATACTTAGGTATTTGCAGGAAAGAAAAAATTCACTGATCTCCGGCAATAATCAAGGATGCATCGTGTACACGTTTCCAGTGAAAAGTTCCATTCGATCTGAATGTCGGTACTTCCCGATCCGAACAAAAATCAAACATATCAAAGATTTTGAGAACATTGATTACGCTAAAAAATAATGCCAAAAAGTTGATGACAAATAGACGAAAAAAATAATTGCAAAATCAATGTCCTTAGAACTTTCCATGCGATATTGTCTTCAGATTTATGTCCTACTGGGAAGTGTTCAACATTCTCACGGAATCTCACCTTCGACTGGTAAGGTTAAACCCGACGTAAATTTTAATTAACGAATATAAACGTTTAACGAAAGTTTGTCATGAAATCCCGTGTCGAGCGAATCCAAGTAATCCGCTTCTACGTCCTTTGTGCTCTCAAAATCCGCTAGCGCAATTGTCCCAACTTGATTTTCCGCTTCGACTACTTTGCATCTCTTTGTATTATCCTCAAACGTACTCCCTGTGCTCCGGAGAATGCGATCTTCCGCATGGTGATTCTCGAAATTCCGTAACGGCGGTATAGTTGTTGATGTTGTTGTTGTTAATGTTGTTGCCGGTTGCGTTGTTGTTGTTCGGGCTCGTCGTTGACTGCTGGTACTGGTGATAATGACTCCTTGTTCCCCGTTCGGTCGAGCAACCGACACTCTCTTGCACGGACCTCCCTTCGTCATGCTGCTGTTGGTGCTGTTGGTGCTGTTGCTGCTGTTGATTGTTCGACGCTGTTCCCGTGTATCCACCGCCCGTCGATCCCCCTCCTGTCGATGAACGATGGACATTTGCCAGTTCAACGTTGGCAGTAGTCTTTGCTTCTTTGGCTGGTGATGATGGCGGTGACGTTGGTGGCGATGTAGAGGGACTTCCTGCACGACCAGAAGTGTAGCATACAGCGGCCTTCCGGAGAGTCTCCCTGCACAGCTCGGAGAACATTCTGCCTCCCCCATGGCCGGCCCTCGCGGACCGATATCGCCCCTCGCGCTCACTTCACGTGCGACAAACACCCGCGGAGTCTCCTCCGGTGCCCTCTCACGAGACCGCGGCTCGCGAGGCGCTCATCCTGGTCTCACATTTTTCTCCCCAACGACCGATCGAATCCTATCGCGATAAAAAAACGAACCAACAGCAAAAGATCAACGATACATCTCCGATCTTCCATAACTTTGTTCCGTTCTCTCTCATGCGTTAAAAATCTGCGAAGGATATGGGTGGGTTTGAATCGGCAGTGATAAATCATGAGAGTCGTTATCTCTTCTCCGGCTTCCAAATTTCCTCTTGTTAGCTCGTCTGCCGTTTAAGCCAGGTTCGCTCACAGGCTAATGAATCGCGATAGGAGATTATAGATTGCCTGATGGGCTATATAGGTAATTATCGAAAAACGCTGACGGTACTATGGAGAGATTCGCGTGTGCACGCGCTCGCGATTAATGGATCTAGCCGGTTGGATTTGGAGCGGGCGAAGGGAGAGTTCAGCTCGGGGGATGCGCGAAGCTTCGTTCTACCTTCCGGGGATGTAATACGCGTATGCAGAATTTTCCATATTACGCTCCGGCTGAACTACATCAACGGGAGCCTTTGGCTCGTCGTAACAACGAGGCTGCCGTGTGGAACACGCTGAAATACAGGCGGCAAGCTTGGCGCGCCGAGCACCACGGTCGAGAGAATTTCCCTGCGCTCCGAGACGTCGCGGAATTTTGGGAGTTCAACCGAGCCCGCGCTCCCTTCCCCGTCCATCAACCACGCGAACATCGATGCATTGCCCGGCAACGGGAAAAGTTACGAGCAAAAAACTTCGATGAATTTTCTGCAATGAAGCGAGGGACGATTCGCAAACAAAATACCGAGAGGAACTTTAGTATTCGACCATTTACTTGGAAAATACATAAACGAAGAAGAGACAATTTCGAAAGAATCTTCGAATAGTAATGTGGAAAAAAATATGAAATCAACCCTGTATACGAAACGAACAACGTACCAATTTTGATTGGAGTTTCAAGCGCTTCTTCGATCGGAAGATTAAAAAAAAATCGTCGCGATAAATTGAAATTATTCCATCCACGAAACGTAGATCCGAGCCTCAAGTCGTCTCAAGAATAGAGAAACGGAGAAGAGAAAACCTCAAGTCTCTAGGGACAGTTTAAAAGGAATAAAAAAAAAACTAAAAGAAAAAAATGCACCCCCTTACGAGATACGAATATCGCACCGATCGCGTCCAGATTCCGGAGAATATTTTCCGTATCCCTTCGAACCGGGAGATCGCGACGCGGTTTCCGGTCGCGTTCCGCGTTCCTCGTGGCGAATGCGTGCGTGCCGCGTCCGGGTGTGGGTGTTTCGTACGCGTCGCGGACCGAGTGCCGAGAGCGTCGTCTCGCGGATTGTCTCGGGATCGTCGGGGGGCGCGCACGGTCTCCGGGCGAGAACTGAGGCACGGAGAGAGAGCCGAGGCGGAATGCTCCTCGCGGCCGTAGTCTCGAGCGGCGGAGCCACCCGCTGGTTGGCCTTCCGACGCCACCGCCGCTGCCGGGGGTTGGCTTCGGGAGGGATGATGCTCGGCAAAGGGGTAGTTTATGCTGGTAGTAGTGATAGCGGTGCTCGTCGAATCGCCGGCGGTGGTGGGGATGGAGATTGCTCGATCCACACAACGAGACCTGATAGTTGGACCGATACAGTTATTACTGCGACCCTACAGGCTAATGCGTAGCACCGTCCGGTTGCGAACGTTAAACGTTAGGCTGCCCTTTTATCGACGGAGATCAGAGCGGCCAAAGCGTTGAATTTTTCCTCGGAGGGATGGACTCGTAACGGCGTGAGAGATAACGCTCCGCAGTCGCGAGGAATGAGTCTCTGATGTAACGTAGTAAGGCGGGGAATTTCTTCCCGTTTTCCTGCTCCTCTTCTTCTTCGTCTTCTTGTTCCTCCGCCGTGGTCTTTCATCCCTCCGGCTCTTTCCGCTCGATGCCCAAGTGGGAGTAAGGCTGGTCGCGAGGTACGCACCGAAAGGGAGGGTGGTGCGCGCACAGTAACCACTACCAGCCAGCAGCACCATTACACCCTGCCACCTCCGTCGCCGCTGGTGGCTCTGTTGCATCGATCAGTTGCGTCGCCACCTCCTTCCTTCCTTCCTTCCTTGCCAACCCACGAAACACTCAACCTCTGCTTGATGTTGCTACCGCTGATGGCTCAGGCTCTTCTTGTCTGTGTGCGTGTGTGGGCAGAAGGGTTTTCAGCTACGGAGAAGTACCTTGCAGTTGTGTCCGGAGTAGGTGATGGAGAACACAAGGCTCGATGTCCTAGGGAAGCTTTGTTCGGCGCAGAAGATGCTCCGGAGTTTAACAACGTTTGTTGCACGTAAGTGCCGAGGGGTGAGAGACATTGTATCGAATACTGGCGAATGAGAGAGAGAGGCAAAAAAGTTTCTTATCGCGAAGAGCGTAGCCCGAGCAGCCTCTCGGAAACTTGACCTTGACGTAGGATGAGCTATGGAACTCCCGTCTGAAGGGAGGATCGATTTTTCGCACCCATTGTGATAACGGCACGAGGAAGGTGTTCTGATAGACTTCTCACTTGCGGAGACGTGTGAGACGTGCGATTTTTATTTGATATTTATTTGATATTTATTAGATATTTATTTGATTTTTATTTCATATTGATTTGACGATTTTATACCTTCATGCGTTTCGAAGGCTTTTATGTTGAGGATCGTTTAACGACTTTGATGTGGATTAAGTTAATTATCGAAGTGATTAATTAAATTTCAAGGATTTGAATAATCGCATTAGAGAGAGAGAGAGAGAGAGAGAGAGTGAGTCGAGTAGAGGATTTTATTTCGAGAGAAAAGCTGCCCTTTGAACCACTCAATGGCTATATATTTTATACTTCGCTGCAGCCATTTCCGGTTGAAGAGATGAGAAGGTTTTTCTTTTTTAGCTATTCAACTCTTCCCGGCGCACTAAATACGTGGACGTTAAGTTCCTCTCGACGGGTACTTCGCACTTTTTGACCTGATAGTGGAAGCTAGCGCATGTATTGAAAAAGTTCTTTTATCTGCGAGAATATTACCGTTTTTATCGACGCCCTTCATCCATGCAGCATTACGAGCTGCAGCTTCGAAGCGGTAATTTATAAACTTCGCGATGGTTGAAGTCGTTTTCAAAAATTTCATCACCCGACTGGATTTCAAGAATCGGAGTGATTGCGTCGAAAAGTTTTGTCGTGATAAACTTATTTTTATTTGAACAACTTGCCCTTCGCCCTACTGAGCGAGGACACTTTGCAGCCTCGCTGCATCCATTTGCCATTAATGAACCGAAACACCTTTTTTTTTGCCCGTCCGACACTTCCCGGTGTACGAAATTCTCCAGACCGTTAGTCCTCGTTTCCCTCAAGCTTATTGTCGAGTGCAAGCAAGAAACTTTACTCGGTGAAAACTTCGTCAGAGCCTCGGCTGGCACGAAGGGGCCGAAGAAATTGAAGTTGCTTGCTGCACACCGGAAGTTTCGATATTCGAAGAGACTGCACGGAATAATCCGGTGGGGAAAGGGCGGAGGAGCTAGTTTTCCCGAAACTAAACGAGGTTGCCGGTGGCAGTGACGGTGTGGCCGGCGAGAGACGGAGAGAGTAGCCGGGAGATGAGGAAAACGAGTTTTCGCCTCTTACTCGCCTCACGGTCCGTTCTTCCATCAGTCTCGATTTCGCACAGCGAACAGGGTAAGGGGTTTCCTTAGGGTTTCCCTCAGGATTTGCAAGGGACTGACCCTCCGGCGGATTTCGTCGCGTTCCACTCGCTTCTCGTAAAAGCCTATAGCTCTATTCCAACGGGAAGGCAGAGGGATATTCTCGGGAAGGCAGAGGGAGAATGAGGGAAACTCTCAATCCGAATCCTAGCAGACACACAGCTCTGGGACTGGAGATACAGAGTGACGGTATTAATTCCAAGCCCCGAGCAATCTAGCTTATTCTCGGTTATTCTCTTCGCAACCTTATGGTCGAATCCGTTCGGGATAACGGAGAACTGAAACTTCGGGTTGAATTCGACTTGGGAGGGCAGGAAATGCGGTGAATAATAATCGAAGGGATCCTTCGTGAGGAAATCCACCGAAAGTTATTTGTCGCTCCAATCAAACTGCGTGGACAAATATGCTACGGGTGAGTTCTAGTCACTTAATTGTCACCCTCCAACCAATTAATAAGTTGGACTGAAAAATTTGTTCATTCGCAAACCCATTCATTGTTTGGTCCGAAAAATTAATTGGTTCGCCTGACCAATTCGTTGGACCGGTTCGTTGGCGACCAACCAATTCATTGGCGCAACTAATTAATCGTCCGGAGCGGCTTTCAACTACGCAGTTGGTTCGGACAACTAATGCTTTTTGGCCATGCATGCAATCGAAAAAGACTTGCCACGTCCAAGATATAATTTTGTACAATTTGTACCATCTAAATCGAATTTTTCTTAAAACCCGATAAAATTTGATTTTTCAACTGATACAAATCAACCGAAAGCTCCGCGACTGGTTTTAAGTCAGGAAATCCCGTGAACAATAATTGAAGAAGAATCGTTCACGATCCAACTTTGTACAATCTGTATCGACCGGATAAAATTTTCTTAACACCCAATAAAATTTGATTCTTCAACCGATATAAATTAACCGCAAGCTTCTTGATGGGCCTTAAGTCGGGTAAAATCCCCACGGGAGCAAAGTGAGGGACTCCTCGCGGCGAAGCCTCTGGGACCCTCAGCGGCAGTAAAGGGTTAATATCGCACATATATTACGAAAATCGTCGGAAATTTATCTTCCGTTTATTAGGAGTATACGTAGAGCCGCGGTCTCTCGGCTAACCAGTCTCGCCGCTAGACCCGTCAGCCGTTCCGCATGCTCCCTCTCTGCCGTTCATAATGTATTCCCTTCGCACATTATACACGAACTCGCTCGCCACCCGGAATTAATCCTACGAGTGCAGTTGTAGCTTCTCGCGATCCTGCCAAGACCGCATCGGTATATGTACCGACCGAGTACACGTCTTCCTCTCCGCACACACGTCAACGGGACATTTTGCACCCTAGATCCGTCACATTTAAAACATTTTTTTTATTTCCCATACCAAGAGCCACGTTCGTTTTTGCTCCGCTCCGGAACATCGTTCGTTATTTCCGCTCGTCGCATCGACCGGCTCCTCCGTGACGACCCGTCGCGGCTTTTCAAAAGGTTGACATGGCGTGCGGGAGGGAACCGCGCTCTGGGAATGCATCAACAGACACGCTGAAAACATGTCTGCGCATTTGCACGAGGAATTTTCGTCACCAGCGAGAAAAGCTCGCCCCTGTTTCGCGAGTCACGGCCAGAACTTCTCCAGACGATGGTGCACGAGTGTTGAGCCAACACCGCGATAGAGAGAGGAGAACGGAGAGATGAGCGTTGATTCCGTCTGAAGCTTATACGTGTCGGTAAATATCGACTCTGACTCTCCCGCTTCTCTCTCCTCTGCATTTTCACGGTTTCTCTGTGTCTTGCCACTCGCACACACTCTCAACCCCTTCCATTTTCGTTCGAGCGAAGCCCGCATTAATGGATTTCGAATTCGCTTTAATTTGAGTTTCGTTTGCCTACGGGGGCTTTATCCATCAGCCGAGGCCCACATTCGAGGCTTCTCCCTCGTCCGCTCTCACCGGCGTCGATCAACCTTTTCGGACTAACGAACGGAACTTCGACTTCTCCACGGCAAATGTTTCCTCACCTTCCGTACACCTGAGGGCATGACGGAAATTTCATAATTCATGTTGCACCGGTTTTTTTTTCGTATACCAAGCCGGTTTGTTTCCTATCTTCTTGTTTTTCTCGGAGCGGTGAGGGAAATCGCGAGCGACCCTTCGACCCTTTGGACAGGAGCCAGACACGAGCCAAGTATTTCTCCTGCGCTCATTCGTACAACTAAACCTGTGTACCATTATTACGTATATATATATATATATATTCATATGCATCGTGCTATGCGGAGGAAGCATCGCTATTTAGGAATTCAGCATACCAAACGCGTCCGTCCCTCATACCTGTCTGCAAGCCGTAATCTTCCTCGCTCGCTGTCCCTCCGTCTCCCGCAAAAATACGAAATTGAACATTCGTGATTTACACATTCCGCTAGATACGGTTTGAGCTGCAGAAAAACTTGGCGTTATAACGCGTTTGATTCGATTGGAAAGTTTTGTGACTCGTTCGAGGGAATTTTTTTGCCGACCCCTGGCTAACAAGTGAGGCGATCTTTTTTCGCTTCACCTTTCCAGTATAATTTCTCGAGGGAGGTAGACCGTTATAATTATCCGCATAAGCTCGGTCGGCGAGAGTTTCTGTATTAACGGAGATCCGGTGAGATGCGCTCTCAGAGAGCGATGTCATCAAAGTTTGAGCTTTCACAGAGGCGTCCAAGGAATTTGTGGCCAACTCCCCGGGGTTGATCGTAAACGAGTTTTAGAGGCGGAGGCGAGAGCGCCACGCGCTCTCATTTTGCACACGACGGGACGGAAGATCGCGGGGATTGAGAAATACATAGTCGTTCGCTCGGGCTCCGGGCACAATTAGATCTCAAAAAATTAAGAAATAAAATATAAGTTACAGTCGTCGTACGTCAGGAATAAAAATCTACATAATAATAACGTTCATGGCGATTGGACACTCACACCAATACTCCTAAATACTTAGATTCTCACACAGATACTGTATCTCACTCACAGGTAGGGTAAAAGTGGGGAATATGACCCAATCCATATATAATTGATTTAGGTGTTAATCGAGGTGGGCCATATTCACCACTTTTCAAATACTCTCAAATACTCTCAAATACTCTCAAATACTCTCAAATACTCTCAAATACTCTCAAATACTCTCAAATACTCTCAAATACTCTCAAATACTCACAAATACTCTCAAATACTCTCAAATACTCACAAATACTCACAAATACTCACAAATACTCACAAATACTCGCAAATTATCACGGATACTCACACGGTACTCGCACGGAAACTCACAGACGTTTGCAGAGAGCTCGAAGCGCGCGGAGCCAGCATAACCGCTAGTCATAATATTAAATTAGGAAGTGCTTCAAACGAACCCGGTTTCTCATGGTGCAAATTATTATCCACGGTATATAGCCGACATGAGGATATAGATATAGATGCGCGAATGACCGATATCGCCGAGATATAACGAAGGAGCTTTTATCCTAGCTCGAATATTCGTGTCAAGAGTTTAGCGGATGTAGGAAAGATCCCGCGAACCAGCAATATCGCGCCGGGAGATCGCGATTACGTTCGGGCCGAAGCAGCAGCGGTGTTATTTTTTTTTCTTCTTTGTTTCATAGGCCTCGTACGTGTGAGCCCTGCCGATACATATTACTTGCGGTCCCCTCCCACCCTTCCTCTCACTCTCACGGATGTGATCTATACTCGGGAGAATATAAAATGTTCGCTCTGCCGATACTTTACTACACAGGACGCCGCTGCCGGTCGTCGATGCGATTTTTTTTCGCCCTCGTTTTTTTTTGCACTTTCCTTGCACGCTCGCTGGAAGCGAACCAAACTTCTTATCCGCGGGCTCTTCGAGTGAAATAAAGCAAAAAAAAGGAGGGTGGAAGATGCTGGCCAGAAGCGGGTGGTTGTTTATTCAATGTTTTTTTTATACCCTCGTATCTCGAGCTCTCGTGCAGCGCGGAGCCAACGTCCAAGGATAATTTGTCACGAGGGACG
This sequence comes from Ichneumoninae sp. B BG-2022a, assembly GCA_030522725.1. Lineage (NCBI taxonomy): Eukaryota > Metazoa > Arthropoda > Insecta > Hymenoptera > Ichneumonidae > Ichneumoninae sp. B BG-2022a. The sequence goes on along the minus strand of JAPYZD010000315.1, from coordinate 37,850 downwards.
GAGGTGGACGCGTGCCGAAGAAAATCCTAGGGGCGGGTTGTATTTCATTTTTCACTCTCATACTGTGACGGTCGTTGTCGGCGGCTCGGCGTTTACAGTACCACGAGAACCTGTCCGGATGGCAGAAAATAAAGAATAAATAAAAAATGAAAAGAAATTGGGCTCGCATATCGCATCGTGAACGCTTCATCAAACGTCGCAATGGCAGCGAGAAAAATTGTGAATTTCCTCCCGAGCGACGATGCGGAGAGAAAGACTAGGCTGGGCTCCGCGATACGTGCCGACTTAATTGGTGGTGCAAGGGAAAAATTATTAGCAAGCGTGGGAGATTTCGTATCTCCGAGCAGCGAGAATCTCTATACTGAGATCGAGGAAGACAGGGGGGGAGGGGGGGGGGGGGGACTATCCATAAAGGACGCCGTATCGCGGATGGAGCAATTAAAAATAATCTCACCTAGTGTTCATATCCGCTGTTATTATTATTATATACAAGCATAGAATTAACAACAACTTATTGTTCTGTACCCATTTATATTCATCGCTTGGGCGTGTTAAAACTGCAAACCGATCGTAATTGCTCGTTCGCCATTTCTTTAACTTCGGCTGAATTGTACTTCAGTTTTTCTACCTCTCTGACTGTGAAGAAGAATTATAATTCTTTACAGTGAGCTTATGTTCAGCTCCGACTGATTATATTAAAATTCGTCCACGCTTTCACCCCGCCGATGGATCGCAACTGTAGTACGTGTATTTTTTTTTTTTTTTTTCAACTGAATTGTATTAAATTTTTACCCCTTGAATCCTATAAATCGATCGCAACTGCTTGCGTTTTTTTGTCCTCCATAGCCGCACATGCAGCAAACGCTTTAATGCGACAGGATTTTGTGTGAACAATAAAGGAGTCTGGGTACGCGATATTCCAAGCAATGATAATCCCGGCTCGAATCGTTCCAGAATTGTGCGCTCCCGCGTACGAATACAGAGTAATGTAGGTTTGAGGTATCCACAATGGGTAGGGCTTAGATCGCTATTCTCTCACCGAACTGTATATACACTTGCGGCTGGAATTTATCCTCGCCGAACGTGACACTCCAAAATCCAGACTTTGGTACTCTCTTCCATCCCAGAGAGAGAACGAGATACAGAGCGGAGTGGAGGGGGGAAGGGGGAAGCTTGGCCTATCGTGTTGTATAGCCTCCCTTTACTCTGTCTGATAATCCCACTGGAGAGACGCGAAGGATAACCGATTTTCGCGCCCGCATAGCCGAATATAATCGTCCGGGCTTTACGACCCACGATGCATTGCGAATTTCAACGATCGGTTAACGTTATCGTCGAAAACCAGCGTCCTTTGGGGTATCCCGATTTCATCACGACTCATCCACTTCCATTGTTCGCTCCGTTACCATTGCCATAGATAATTTTCTTTTGTTCCGTTTTTATATTCATTAGCTGAGATGCCGGAGGAGAAATCATAGGTGAAGAAATGTGTTCAGTTTCTGCCGGCATGAAAATTAATTGAAGATCTGTGAGAGTTTACTTACTGGGGGACCGGAGCTTGTTTCTGCTGAGAGACGTGAAGGATAACCGATTTTCGAGCCCGCATAGCCGAATATAATCGTCCTGGCTTTACGACCCACGATGTATCGCGAATTACAACGATCGGTTAACGTTATCGTCGAAAAGCAGCGTTCTTTGGGATATCCCAATTTAATCACGGCTCGTCCAATTCCATTCTCACTGTTACCATCGACAATTTGTTTGTCTTTTCTTTTTTTTTTTCTTATTTTTTATTATTTTTTGAGATACCGGAGGAGAAACCAAGAGCGAAAAAGAAACATATTTAATTTCTACCAGGATGAAAATTAATTGAAAATCGGTCAGAGTTTATTAATAGCGGACCAAAGCTCATTTCTGCTTTTCTGCATTTCTGTTGAAGGACATGACAGATAACCGATTTTCGCGACCGCGTAATCGAATATAATCATCCTGGCTTTACGACCCACGATGCAATCGCGAATTGCAACGATCAGTCAGCGTTATCGTCGAAAAGCAGTCCTTTGGGAAATCCCAATTTCATCAAGACTCGTCCAATTCCATTCACTCCGTTACCATCGATCATTCTTTTGCCCTTTCTTTTTTTTTACATTTATTAACTGAGATTCCGGAGGAGAAATCAAAAGCGAAGACGAAATGTATTCAATTTCTAGCGGCATGAAAATTAATTGAAAATCAGCCGGAGTTTGCTTAATGGAGGCCCGAAGCTCATTTCTCTATATCTTCACATCAGCGAGGATTCGCGAGCGCGCGCCCGAGTTCTCCCATCCACTCCTCCCGCCAACGGAATCACCTAATTACCAACTGCTACCTATAGAGCGCTCGCTTCGAGAGTTTACTGTGCAGAGACAAATATTCCGCGAGAGTGCGATAGTAGTCGGCAAGTATACAAACTCGACGGCGACGACGACTATGAAACTCGATATCGTTCACACCTGACGGAACATCTCCTTCGACGTGCGCAACGAGGAGTTTCAATTAGCCGTCATTAAAACAGGCGGAGAAGGGAATTTGCGCCTCGGGACGTGGCGATGTCGTATCTTTTCGCCGATCTAAACGTGTGTCCAATTATTGTGTCTTTTTTTTTTGTTGCTTCTTCTGCAATATTGCCAATCTTCGATATAGTTGTTTTCGCGTAGAAAATGAGAAATAAAAATATCGGATTACGCAGATTATCTTAGAACGTACGAGGCAGTAATTTTTTTTTTCACGAAGATGACGACGAGGAGGATAATATAAGTCCGGTTATGGTGCGTGAGCGCTCGCTCCTAATATAGCGTGTACGATGCATCGAGAGAAGTTGGGGACGATCGACGGAAGAGTCAGCCAATCGGCGCTCGACGTATGTATCGAACGTGAACGCGAGAGGTCTCGTGGTCAACGGCATCGACTGCGTCAGAAGCGATTTGGAGATGTATGTGTAAAGTCGAGAAGAGGGAAGGGACATGTTACAGACTGGATGGGACCGGTCTTTTTCCTTCGCACTCGACTGTCTCGACGTTTTAGTTGCAATGTTAAATATGCTGTATATGGGGCATTCGATACCATTTCGACCTGGATCTAACCCTCTACATCTTGGATTGGGCCGGCCATTTTTTGTATGACTGAACTAACTCCAAAAGGCACTGAGATTTTCTATTAGATTTTTTACAATATTTTATAATTACTTATGAATAAAAAAAGAACTTAATGATCGTCACAATTTAAAGAACTGAAAAAATATCTTGTGTCATATATAAAAAAATGTAAGATTTTAGCCGGAGTGGACCGGCGTCACGTTACATTTTTTAAATATATGACACAAGAGTCATTTGAATTTTTTCAGAATTTTAGATTGTGGCGATCAATAATTTCATTTTCTTAGTAATAAATAATTATAAACAATTTTTTTTTTAATTTAATAAAAAATCTGCGTGGTTTTGAGAGTTATTTCAGTCACATAAAAAATCGCGGTCCCAATGCAAGATATGAAGGATTAGACCCAGGTCAAATCGGTATGGAATCCCCCATATATATGTTATCACTTGTATTTTTGGCATTGCCTCTTTATTTTGATCTTATCTGTATCCGGAGTGCCCTCTCAAGGTATCCTGTCCTAGAGTTTCATTATCAATAAAATAATAATAAACTCGAGAAGAGGGAACGACCTGTACAATCTGAATGGGACCGGTCTTTTCCCTTCGCGCTCTGCTCCCACAACGTTTTAGTAGTATATTACCTCCTCGCATACACTCTCGCTCGCGCGATAATCCCATCGTCAGGAAATTGAACGGGGCGCGAAAAAAAACGTTCGGGATGTTCGCATTCGACGCTTGCCTGTTTACTGTCCCGTTTGGATAATTTTGGCTTTTGATATCGACAGGCGTACGGAATCGACGAACGTGCGCCGACCGAACGTGCCTGTGTCGTTCCGGTGCGTTCGAGCCGAGCAAGCAGACTTTGCCGAACGCTGAGCTGGCAATCGTTATCACTTCACGATACATATTTTTTTCCACGAATATTATTATTCACCGTCTCTTCATGCCTTCGGTGGTTTCGCGCATAAAACAAGCTCGCAAAGTGTTACCAAAAGAACATCGCGTTTCAGATACGATACTTTGGATACTGCGCTGTTGAGAAATAATGTACGTTGTTTCGAAGTCGAGAAAAAAACGCGTTTCGAATAGGCAATGGTTTTGCAAGGTGTGTGTAACTCTGCGTGTGTCTGTGTGTTGCTCGACTGCGTATCAGAGTACTGCACGGCTCACCTGCGCTCGCAGAACTCTCGTGATTCACTGGATATATATAACAGCGATTAGCCATTCCTCTACCCAAGTCTACATACCGTCGACGAGGTTTTTTTTTCTATATATCTCTTTCCTCAATGGCACTCGGACACCTGCAGCTCAAGTCGTGCGGTATTGTACTTACCTGAAAAAGAATAAAATAAACACTTGTTAGTGAAACCGCACAGAAATGTCATTTAATGGAAGTTTTATTTTTCAATAATTCTTAACTTAAAAAAAGAAGCTGTCTCGGTTACGATTGGAATTTAATAAATTTTATTCCGGCGCTCAACAGCTTCTTTTTCTAATTCTCGTTAAATAAATGTCTAACTCTTTATCATTGTTATAGGTAGTATATACATGGATCATATTTATAATCTCATTCGACGTTGAAATGCTTGTTTTAATTGCATCTAGAACGATGAAACTCGATGAGAAGTCGGTCAACACAATTAATACCGAAATTACGGTAGAAATATATTCGTGTCACGTTCGTAAAACCGCGTTTTATTTTCAATAATTCGTAACTTCAAAAAAAAAAATAAGCTGCCTCAGATGCGATACGAATTTAATTAATTTTGTTTCTGGCGCTCAGCGGCCTCGTCTTTTAATAGTCATTAAATAAATTTGTAACTCTTCATCATTATTATAGGTAGTATGGATCATATTTATAATCTCACTCAACGAAAATGTTAAAATGTTTATCGTTAAATAAAGTTTCATCGTATCTAGACCGATGAAACTCGATGAGAGGTTGGTCAACACAATTAATACCCAAATTACGTCAGAAATATATTCGTGTCACGTTCGTAGAACGACGTTGTACTTTCAATATTTTTAAACGTAAAAAAAAAATACGCTGCCTCAGATGCGATCAGAATGCAATTAATTTCTTCCGGCGCTCAACAACCACTGCTTTTAATAGCCATTAAGTAAATGTCTCACTCTTCATTATTCTTATAAGTGGCATATACATGAATCATATTAATAATCTCATTCGACGATAACATTTTTGTTTCATCGCATCTAGAACATTGAAACTCGATGAGAGGTTGGTCAGCACAATTAATACCCAAATTACGTTAGAAATATATTCGCGTCACGTTCGTAGAATCGCGAGCGATAGGGGCGGGGACTTGAGGGGGTTTTGAACGAGATGGAATATATATACGGTAACAGGAGTGGACGAACCGCAGCGTCCCGTTAATTGTGAATTACGCGATAAATCAATCCCTGCTCTAATTATGAGCCGATCCTCGTGTTCCTCCCGGGTTGTCCCCAAGCCCGTCCTCACGCAGCGAAGCCAGCGGAGCTCGTGGTCAGCCCCTCGTCCTCGTGAAACGAGGCCCCCCCCAGGATTTCGACGAAATTCGTACATTAACGAGGGACCGTGCGACGTCCGCCCGACGACGATTATCAACTGAATTATCCGGCGAGATTAGCACTGTTAATTGTCGCGAAAGGTTAAACGGGGAGGAGGTAAAGTTTCGCGTAGACAAGACCCCCGCGGGAGTTCCGCCGACGAGAAACTTGCACGGCCCGAGCCAAAGTAAATTGTTGGGTGAACGATGAAAAACTTTTAAATAGCGATTTTTTTTTCTCAGCTGTTGCAACGTCTCAACGTCTTTATTAACGGTCGAGAGAAAACCGCCCTGTGTTCTCTTGGATATAGAGAGGGGGGAGGTAAAATGAACCCCCGAGACAAAATATAAAAATGGATAAAAATTGGCCGTTTTTTCCGGCTTTCTCCCCTAAGCCGGTTTACGGGTATTCTGTAATCAATCTTCCTCCATGCCATCGAGGGAGAGTGCACGTCGAGGCATCGCTCATAAATTCATACAGATTTTTATTCATATTTTGTTCCTATCCGGACCTCTCGGTGGTCTGAGAATTGGCAAGCTCACTGCTCCTCGTTAGAGGAAAAAAAATCTAAAAATATCCTGGCTTCGAATCGGCCTTGAACCGGGACCAAGTTTCAGTGAACCGTTGTAAAAATCAGACGATCGTCTCGAAAAAACCGCGAAGCATCCTTCGTTTGTTTTCAATTTTTTAAATCCAGGAAGTCGCGGTCTTCCCAATCAGCAAATGAGCAACAGTTTGTAACTTAAACACATGTTCCCGCACGATTATTGCAGTGTTCACGCGAGTGACGATCTACATCACGAATTTCATTCATTTTTTATAAATAAATATATATAAATGTAAATAAAAAAAATAGCTAATACGAATTAAGTTACAGGTTATCAAGACAGAAAGCCGACTGACAGTAGCAGAAAAAAACTGTGCGGATCCCAGTGACAAACCGAAAATCTAAACGACACTTTTATTGATAAATGTCGGACCTTTTTCGGGGCACGATGCCCATTCGCAGCGTGTCCTGAACAGTTATGATTATAACTGCGCACGTTGGAACGCTCGTGGCCGAATTATATAAGTGTCGTCAAAATTCCGAACCGATGCTTCGTTTTCAAATCTCATCGAATAAAGACCCAACTTCTGGTGTATTCCAGTAACATCATCCCCCTTAAAAAATCTTTTTATTAACTACTTAGTTCATACCCACCGTTTCTCACGACGAGTGCATTAAACATGAATTCCTCCCGGCAAGTTCGTCACCGGAGGAAACAGCGGAATTGAATACGACAGCACTTTTCGTTGATGTATAAAAAGTAGAAAAAAAAAGTTGCGTGGCGAGTATACCCAGTTGATTTGCATGAGAGAATGGTCTCGAACTTCAAACTGCATGCCGCAGGGAGGTGGAGGGGGTCGAACGCGAGTCTAATACGCGAGTGTGAGAGTAATAAAAATCCACGCCTGAGAGTTCTCCAAAGGTCGTGTGTTTCTTTGCGACTCGGTAAAGAATTCGCCGGGAAATAGTGGGTAGGCAGTAATGGCCACAACGTCGGAGCGCATTCCTCCCCGTGGACTTCAGTGTGCTCTCTGTGTCACCCCCCCCCCCCGCCCCGCCGCCCGACGTTGTTGCAGCGTTAAAAGTGAGTATACACCGAACGGCGAATTCGACAAAGAGTTTCCGTTTTGGATGAAACGCGAATTGCTCCCAATGCCCCCGACAGCCGAGAATGCAGTTCTCTCTCCCCCGCTCTCTGTACGTAAACGGTGGCGACTCGCTACCGCGTTACGGTACCGTAAACCCTGCATGAGCGTTTATGCTCTTACGACGCCCATGGGCATATCGCAGGGATAAAAGCATTTTTCACGCAGGTGCGGTCACGACCAGTCCTCGGGTTTTCTTTGCCAGCGGGAAGTTGTAATGACGCACTGGTCGGTGACCGCGTCTCCTACCAGCAATTAACGAACGATATTAACGGCGCTCCTTGCGGCATTCAACACATTTTCTTAAGTCTCGTTGCAGAATGCCCGGCACTTACTTCTTTTCAATGCAATAAGGTGTTCGGGAATTTCAGAGAGTTATTCGAACTATGTACTTTCATCTAGCAGTCTTCTGTTATTAAAAAAATAAAGGAATTAAATAGGACGGGGCATTGTTATCTTTTTAATAACGGAAGATCGCTGGACTATTTTTAGGTCTTGAAAATCTGCAATTTGGACCATCAAAATGCATTTTTTTTTTTTTTGCGACATAACATCGTATTTTAAATTATCCTTTTTCGTACATTAATTCTACTGAAAGTCTCGTTGTACAATGCCCGGCACTTTTTTTCTTTTTAACACAATAAGGTGTTCAAAATATGTACTTTCATCTAGCAGTTTTCAGTTATAAAAAAATGAAGAAATCAGATATCGTAAGACATTTTTATCTGTTATTTTTGAATGACGGAAGATCGCTGGACGATTTTTAGGTCTCGAAACTGAACACTTTGGTACGGCACCATCTTCAATTTGGATCACCAAAATAGATTTTTTGCCGAAATTATATCAGACTATATTGAATCATATTTTTGCGTCCATCAACGCTACCGAGAGTCTCGAAATACTTCCAATTCCAAACCGAAAGCCAGCCGATAAAAATTCTTGGCGTTATCCGCGCTATCGATGTCGCTGTGTCAAATATTTGTAAAAGTGGTACGCGAGCGATTTCTAAACGAACAAACATCTGTGCTTAGTATTCAAGGCTCGGAGAGAAGGCTCGCGCTGGCGCGTCGAGTGCACCGGTGAGTCGAATCGAGAGATATACCTTCGTGAAAGTGGACCTTTCGCGGCTTCCGGGTTTGCCTGTTGCTGCTCGACGTGTTCTCGTGTATCGGCAGATCGTGAGGTCCGAGATTTTCCCTGGACAGGGAGCTCACGAGAATACCGCGCAAGGTCGCGAGTGTGCTGCTCGGTATTCCTCGATCCATCTCGCCGGTTCCCATTTCATCGTACGAACAGCAGCGGCGGACACCGTTAAAATTTTATGCTGATCGGGCAATACAATCCTCTCCGTATCTCCGCATGCTCGACGGCATATCGGCACGCGCACACTTCGTCATCGATTCCGCTGGCAACCGCGCGCGATAATGATAACGACTTTCACAGAGATAAAAGAAATTAAAAATTTAAAAAAATTACCAAAAAAATATTAACGCTTAGAGAGTAATTTTTTTGTAATATAACTCAATGAACTCTGCACTTCGGTCACACGCGCACTTAATCCAAAAAATTGCACGATATCTTGAGTGTATGAACTAGTCACTTCCGGGGTGAATCGAGGCGCGTTTGTGCGATCGTACGAGGATCGATTAATCGTCGGGGGAACGTGGGACAAACAACGGCGAGCAAAGTGGAGATACACGTCTCGAGCGTGCATGGAGAAGTATGTGACTGGTAACTCGTGTAGAGAGGCGAAGGCTGCTCAGGCTACTTCTCTCCGCTAGCGAGCAGCGAGAGTAGAAGCAGCGGTGGGCAAACCTCGACGATATCCGAGTCACGGGCTGCACCTTCGGCAACGTTACTTTCGCACTCCCGTTTGTCGCCGCTCATCGTTCGTACACACTCGTACGACACTCGTCGTGCCGGGCTGGATTTCAAGGAGCTCTGTCGTCCCCCCCCCTCCTCCGTCAAGAGTGCCGAGGAACGAGCGACGAAATAAAGAAGACCAAGCGGGGGAGGGGGGAATTGCGGATACGAGAATCGACTGCGAATCTTGCACTGTTTTACTGCAGCGAGCATTTGCCGAGCTATTCTGTGCGACACTCTCGTCACCGATAGGAAAGCTGGGCTCTGTTTTTTTACCTTTGGAGTTTGGCATTTGTTTTCTTTTATTTTCCACCAATGAGTTCATAGATTACTGTAATTGCCAAATAAAAGAAAAATGCTTTGTGTTAGAGTTGAATTAATTCACTGAATTAGTAATTTGTAAATAACAATTAAATTTATAGTTTTTGCCGTAAGTCTGAACGACTCGACTTTGCACGACAGTAGTTTGCTGTTAACGACGAAATTTATAATATTCTTTTTCCGTGACTAAACGGCGTCGATATTAGTCGATCCGTGAATTGACGCTACCCAGTTTTCCATCGAGAAGTTTGGAGTGTCGCCTCTATCGAGGCGAGAGGAAGGTCGAAATAATTCGTCCGTGTTCGATGACTGGAACGTGCAGTCTCGCAACGCCATCGAGCCGAAGCTCCACGGGCCGGCGACCTTTTCCGAGGAAAAGTTCCGAGAGAAATCGTCGTAGTTTCGTTCCCGTCGTTAAAAAACTTCCGCTGATGGACTTCCTAAATCTTGGAAGGGAGCGTGGAACCCGACAGTTTCGATTCATCCGTAAATTCGCGCGAGAATCGCAACCGCAGCCCGCCACACAAACACACACACACAGATTTGTCGAAAAGAGAACAGAGGGAAAATAAAAAGTTTTTTGGAGTAACACGTTTGAGATTTCGTGGAGATCCCGTCGAGTTGAGAATGTAAGCCAAGTGGGCACGAGTAGAGTCAGCAGCCGTGGGCCACTCGACGAGAGATATATCCCGTGCAGTCTCGAGAAAGAAGAAGAAGAATAAGGGGAGATGGAACAAAGTCGAGTGCGCTCGTGCGGAGAGGATGTCTGTGTACATTTACGACTCTCCTTCGACTTCCGGCTCTGTCGTCCTCGACGGAGTCGCGTGCCCGCATCCTTCCGAGAATACACTCACGTACGGATAATCGTCATTCTCTTCGAAATAACTCGGCGACAGGACGTCGAAAACGAGCCGCTGCATCTACTTCAGTGAGAGCCTTTCTAAACGCACCGATTTATAGGAAGAAAAAAAAAGAACAATCGCGATTTCACAGACGATAAAGCTAAGAATATTTTTCCACAACAATATATATAAGTACGAGGTACGAAAGAGCTCGAAATAATATCTTCCCGAAGAAATTAGAGGGAGCAGCCCCGATCTCTGCGGGCATTGTGGAGGTTGCATTATAGATATTACAATACAAGAGGCCATTGTTCCTAAGTGCAGAGAACCGGCGAGGGAAAGGTGCACTCAGACACGCGAGCTCGTACGATGTTTGAACTTCGTCGGTCGAAAGAAATAAACTTTCGTTTGGAAAATAAATTTGTCTCGTGACAATCATTTTTTTTTTGTTCTTTGAACTTTCTTCTTCTTTTTCTTTTGCCGAAACTTGTGAAGACGAGAGCAGGTTTCGATCGAGAGATGTCGATGTTGTTTCTCGACTCGCCCCTCCCGGTGACGATCCTCGCCGATTGCGCAACAGTCGGGACTCGGCTGTTCGACGCTGACATCATTCCGAGAGCTCGGATAGAGAACGATCACGACTATCCGCGGGACGTCTCTTATTTGCGTTTGATATTAGTATTGCGCGCTCGGGAACTCTCGTGGCCAATATAATGGCTCCCGAGAGCCGAGGCCGGTCGACCTTGCAATGCCATCGTCGAGGTGCTCGCGCCTCTCCGTCACTCTCGCTCGCGGTTCGTCTGCGAATGAAGAATTCATGACAACAAATTAATAACAACGAAATAAAAATTGATCGTATAATGTTGCGTTTTTTTCTTACAATCATGGGAACAGGGTAAATAAATCTATAAAGGAGCTTGCCTACGAAAAAAGTAAACGGGCAACGTACTAAAAATTCGAGGAATTGAAAAATCTATTTAAATATATAAACTAATTTATATTATATCTGTATAAACAACGAAAAAAGAGAAACCATCATAGGACATTGCGGTATTTTTCTTATAGTCATAAGAACAAGGTAAAAAAAATATATAAAGGAGCTTGCCTATGAAAAAAGAAAATACGAAACGCTCGTTGGTACGAAAAAAAAATCCGCCGATGTAGAATGTAGTCCAGCGCGTAAAACAAAAGTTTGAGAAATTTATGTATTTATACTATTTACTAATTTAACTAATTTATACTATTTTTATGTAAACAACGAAAAAAGAGAAGCCATCGTACGACATTGCGGTATATTTCCTGCAGCCATGAGAACAGGGTAAAAAATCTATAAACGAGCTTGCCTATGAAAAAAGAAAGTGGGCAACGCTCGCTGGTAAGATAGGGGAAAAAAAATTCGAGGAACTAAAATGGAGTCTAGGGCGTAGAACAAAACTTTGAGAAATCTATTCACTTCGTGGGGGGGAGGGGAGATGGTCTAAGTGCGACGACGTCGTTCGCTTCGGAAAACTTTTGAGCTAGCTCTCCTGCGCCTCGTGAGTATCAGGAAGACCGAGGGGACCGAGGGGGCAGAGAGACTGGCAACTTTCATCGGTAAATTATAATCCGCCCCCTTTTTCCCGCGCTACGAACGATCCCAAGGACTACCGTCGAACGTATATATAGGAAGAGCGATTTAAATTTGAAATCTCAGTCTTGTGTACCTAACGATCGAGAAAGTAGATGAGAAAGAGGCTGGCGTAGGCCAGACGTATCAGTTCCTCGAGGAGTCGTTTCTGCACGCGATCCCAGGCTCTGCCATCGGACTTACGACGTTTCGAAGACCACTTACAAATTTCCTTAATCCATCACTAGTCATCGCAAGAACAGCCCTCGTTCACCGGAAGTGCAGTTTCGTTAAAGTTCCCAACTGTTCGAACAATACAGGATAAATAAATTCCTCGGGGGAATGGAGGACTGCAGAATTCGCCGGGAACCTTCGTGCAATTGAAGTGGCAAGAAAAGCCGGAGAAAAAAATATTGGGAAAAAATGTCCAACACCCATTTCATGGTTACAGCCGAAAGAAGGCAAGGTGGTCTATTCTTGGCAAAACAGAATCCAGGTTAAACCACGGAAAAGGTACATTTTTTTTCACTCTTTAAGAAGACCAGGGAGGTAGCCTGACCGAAGATGTAGTCACTTTAGATGATGTAGGGTAGAGCGGGAAAAAATGGGACACCGGGGCAAAATAGGGTTTTTGGGGAAAACGTCATTTTCAAATAATTGTTGGATGCCCGAATTCGCCCTATCGGATGCATCAGGCTTTTCTGCCCAGTTCTGCACACCTTGTCCGATCCAAAAATTATTGGAAAATTTAGTTTTGCCCAAAAACCCCGTTTTGCCCCGTTGCCCCATTTTGCCCCGCTCTCCCCTATAACTACGCTACAATGACAATGTAAACAGTTTTCCTTATGGTGAACATGTATGTGGATATTATTGAGTAGGCAAATAGATACAAAACTCTGATATTGCTTATAACAATCTTGTTAATGCCGTTTGTACTAAACAAGCATTTTTCAATTATAACCACGATTTCGGTAAAACCACCGACAATAGCTTTGCCAACTGTAGGACAAAAGTTGTTCCCAATATCATCGCTGATCGATCAAACCTACACAAATTTATTCAAACTAAATTCACACAATCGCGAGCTAAAATAAAAAAAAAATATGAACATTTTTGTATTTTACTTCGCCATTGTGTGATTTTATTTGAATAATTTATTTGTAGGTTCAGTCGATAAAGCATGATATTGGGAACACCTTGCGTCTTACAGTTACTAAAGCTATTTTTGGACCTTTGGCGAGAATCGTGATAGGGAAAAGTGCTTGTTCAGGCCAAACGACGATAACAAGATTGTTATAAATAATATCAGAACTTTTCGATGCATTTTACTACTTAATAACGTAGACATACATGATCACCATAAGGAAAACTGTTTACATTTTGTTGTAATCTTGTTATACACAATCTAAAGTGACTTAATTTTCGGTCGGCTTAATCGATGAAAAATTAATTATTTCACGAAATTCGGCCTAAAATTCGATTTTAAACATCGGTCATTTGGCGGCAAATAAAAGATTCTGACCATCGAGCTATTTCGGGGATTCCCCGGTTATCGTAAAATTTAATATCCTCTAAATTCCACGACGCACGGTAATGCCATCGGATCTGCGGGAGGAGGTTTCGCCGAGGAATGCCAATCAGTGCGTAACACACGCGCGGCGTCATGTGACTTTGTTGGTCCCGAGCGTTATTTAAGGCCAGTGGGAACGCTCGTTGCGCGGCTCGGCGCCCGGTCAGTTACGTAACGAGAGAACGAACGCAGAGAGAGTCACGCCGTGTGCGTTGCGACGACAACGTCATCGGCAGCATGGCAGCGGCAGGTTGCAGACGTAACGCAGTGCTCACGTATACACCCAACATTCCTCAGCTCAGTTTTTTCTCGGCTCGGTCATTCTGTTGTTTTCTTTTTTCCGAATTTACTTTGTCGGCTTGTCCGCAACGATTTTCGACTCTGTCCAATTTCCTTCGTCACAAACTTTACGAGTTACGAGAAAATAATAATAATGTAAATATATTAAAACAAAACAAAAAAAAATAAAAAGAATTGTTGTCAAGTACGAGTGCATGGGAAAGGAAAGGAACACAAGGAGTTGATACCCAAGCGACGCACGAATCGATACTAGGCGAGGATATCGAGTAGCTCTCAGAGTCGTTCGAACAGCCTCGGGATTGCTGCTGCGGCTGGCGTTCCTCGCGGTTCTCACGGCTCGGACCTTGACGAGATGAGATTTTTGTAACTGGTCCGAGAGTGATAGTGTTTTATTCAAGAGCCCGCACTCGTTCGATTTTATTTTCCATATATACGTCGTGCGTATTGGGAACTCGAGAAGTGCAACGGCGGCGGAGAAGCGTCGGGTCGAAACGGAAATAAAAAAAATCTCGCTCGATGATACGATGAATTATTTATCGATGAATATCGTTAGGATAAATACAGTGTACCGCAATGATGACAGCATCAAAGGCACAATGTAACGTCGTCTATTCGTCAAATCGCGTAGTCGGACTACAACGAATATGGCGAGGTCGATGCTGTGCTGTGACCCTCCGAGAGAATTTATCCGTGCGAGCGTTACGCAAAGAGGCCCCCGGATTTTTTCTTATTTAAAAGCGTGGGCAGATTCATGAAGGACGACATCTTCGAGAAATGCCGAGAGTTATTCTATTTTCTTGACTGATAAATAGATGAAACGATCTTTGGGTCTAGGCTGGTCCTAAAAAATGTCATTCGCACTGGGAACAGTTTTTTTTTACAAGTGAAATGAGTCTTACATTTTTAAAGTCGTTTATACAAACTTTTAGGCGTTTATTGATTATAGTGGATGGTTATTTATAATACATCAGATGTCCTCAACCTAGAAAAACATTAATTCCAATGGATTTGCAAAGATCAATCAAGAGGCGAAAATCATCAAGATCGAGCAAAATTGCTGATTATTATTTTTAAAAAATTGAACTAATATAGACCTTTCCGAAAATTAGCACAGACCAGTTAATATCTTTGCAAATCCATTGCAATTAATGTTTTTCTAGGTTAAGGACATCTGCTATAATGCAAATAATCATCCACCGCAATGAACAGATTCGTAAAAGTATAAACTTAAATATATGGGGTACAGCGGAGCAAAATGGGGCAACGGGACAAAACGGGCTTTTTGGGCAAAACTAAATTTTCCAATCATTTTTAGATCGGACAAGGTGACAAAACTGGGCAGAAAAGCCTGATGTATCCGACAGGGCGAATTCAACATCCAAAAATTATTGGAAAATGACGTTTTGCCCCGTTGCCCCATTTTGCCCCGCTCTACCCTATAATTATAATTAAATATATATTTTAAAAAAAGTGTATAAACGACTTTAAAAATGTAGCACTCATTTGCCTAGTGTGAAGTGCTGCAGCCTCCTTAAACGTTGATCAAGAGTCCAGAAGTAAACAAAATTAAATAAATCGCGCATCTTCGTCGTTACTGGGACACCGCTGTGTATACGGCGTTCCGCAGCGGTTATAGATCGTCCAGGACCTCCGGCCGGGGAAGCGGATACCGTCGACTAAAGTTGGCAAAAGCTTCGAGGAATTAAGTCGCGGGCTTTGGCTGGTCTCGCAAATCACAGAAATTATAAGGGGCGTGGAAGCGTACGAGATTCTCGAGAGTCCGGTCTGTGTGTGTGTTGGTGCGGGTTTTTCTGTGTGACCGAGTAGTGCCTTGTGGGCCACTCCTCGAGTCCCGCTCGATGCCTATGCCCGCTGGGTCGAGAGTGGAACTCTCGCACGCGCGAATTTACTGCCTTCATGCTCGCGAACTCTCCGCCGTCCTATAGACCTCTCTCCCCCTCCTTATCGTCGTCGTCGTCGCCGGCATCGCACACGACTACCGTATTAATTTAAAAGTACACGCTGCACTGCCCGCTCATGGCTTTCGCCTGCGAAAAGTTCAAGCTCTTTCGCGGCGCGAGGTGGTGGGGGCGAAACGGAATTCAGAACCGGAAACAAACACCGCTGACGCGCCAGTTTGTTTTATGTTATCTTTGCTACTTAGCCGTTATTCGAGAATCCGCTTTAAATTCAACGCTGCCCGAACATTAAGAAAATACGATCTGCTTTTGTTCTAAAACGATGTTTGACCACTCTGTGCAAATGTACTAGTTGTAATTACGAACCGTAAGTTGTTGGATGAATATGTCATGTTGATAATAAAAAAAAATCCAATGTATGGCAAAATAGACCAAAAGAATCCGGATGAAAAATGTGACATTGTGTAGCGGGTCAAAAAAATGGGAAAACTTTTTCATTGGAAAAAAATGCCCACAGTACATAGTTCTCGAATACCAGAAGTTTGAAATTTCAGCCAACGAGCGACGCCCCGACGGATGTCGCCACGCTCGCCCGAACCGTTTCATTGGCTGAAATATTTTCGTACGTCTGTGACTCGAAAAATATGGCAACGAGCAATATTTCTACAAAGTGAAAGTTCCCAAAGTTTTTAATCGCCACGATACGATTCCGCGGTTTCTGGCGCCATAACATCATTAACACCCCCCCAAAGGCAAAATGAAAGCAGCAAAGTATCGAATTCCGATAAGGCTATAATTGATTCTCTCTGGTTAAACGAGAGATTCGTGATATTCATAAACCCCGAAAGTGCAACGGTTTCGCGGGCTCGTTAGCGATTATAAAACGTTAAAAACCCCCGGCTCGGCGTCTTAATTGGAAAACGGCGTTTTCGGGTCAGTGAATGTTGCGAGAATGGCGGTTCTCGCTTGGCGTCGTGGAACCGTATAAAACATGTATGCATCGTCGCGATTCGCCTTGTATCTCATCAGCACCGGAGGGGCGAAGCGTATTTTTTTTCTTCGCTGTAAAATCGATCACGCAAACATCCAAAACGGACGAAACACAACGTGAAAATTTTTTCGGCATTCGGAGAAGTTTCGGTATCAATGCGGATATTATTCGTCTAGTTTTGACATCATCGGTGAGCGGCCTGCGGCAGAGAGCTGCCCGCGCGATGGAGTGGCGTGACGAGCTCGCTCGCGCTGCATACAAGCGCTGCAGGTGCAGTGGGTTAGAGCCGGAGAGCTCTGCACCTCGGGAAATTTCGTCCGCAAAATGCGGACCGGTGCTCGTCTCGTTGGGACCGTGGAGGAACGAGAGGGGCCACCCAGTGGCAAATGTGGGTCACCCTCGTGTGCGTGCGGCTTGCATCACGATATAGAGTGAGGGAGGACCGAGGTGGGGATTTATAAACTCCGTGGCGAATCGCGCGAATCCCGTCCCGCGAGCATGGCCAAGTTTCTTTGCCTCGATTCTTGACTGGATTTTTTATGTGCCTTTTTTTTTCTTCTCCTTCTTCTTTTTTCTTCCACCTCGTGCCTTGCCCGTTTATGCACGAGACCGACAGTCACGACATCGCGGAACGAGAGAGCTGGAAGCATAAGCGGCTGTGTATAGTATCGTAATTCTACAGTACGAGTGAAATTATAGACGCAGAATAGCAGGGGTATGGAAACGACAAGTGCGTCGAGGGGCGGTTATGTTTCCGCGGGAGAGTGGCCACGCAGCCGAAGGATAGGGACGATGTTTGCTCCCGAGCACAAAAAAAATACCCCCCTTCGCACAATGTCGACGCTAATTGTTGTTAATTAGCTCGTTAATTTTAAGCAGGCGTTATACCGTGTGTACCGCATGCCCGCTGTGGATTGTACAAAAAATATATATATAAATATGTAGACACACATATTTGAGCGTAAGTGACGTGATTGCGCAACTGCTATGCGGCACTGGACCTGCTGCGGCTATAACGAGTTTCCGACTCTTACGATGCTGTATAATGTAAACTATTATTTATAATTCTTTTTTTAGTTAATTTTGAATTAATTGGCTGAATCGGTGCATATTCGAAGGTTGAACATTTCTTAGAATCATATCGAGCGAATAAGCCTCGCAACTTTTGATTTTTATGTGCGGACGATTAGACGTGAGTTGAGTCAAAATTAATTTTTTTAACTCACAATTCGAAGACTGAAGACGAGTGAATTTAAAAGGAAAACATATTTTATTTTATTTTTTATAATCTTTGAGTTAAAGTTGGGTGTAGAAAAAATCGACTTCCGGTAATTATGTTTAAAGCGGCGTTCCGTGAGGAAGTTTTGGTTTCGTTTTGATTGCTGGCCGGTAAATCCGCAATAGAGCCGAGAGTCGTGATAAGAGCGTAAAGTATTACCGGATGTTGTCACGACTGGTCGTCGTGTACGAACATGGGTTTTAATCGTTTTTCTCGACGACCGGTAAGTGCTCTCTCGCTGCAGATCCCTACATTGGATAACTCGCGCCGGCTGCGGTCGCGAATAGCAAAAGCCTGCCTTATCGACGAGCGAGTGCGGCAAACTAGGCTTTTTCCGGACAGGAAATTTCAGACCGATTGTGAGTACATCCGCCGGCCAGAAAACTGTCCACCGAACCTTTCCGGAGCGACATCCTTCAGGCATCCTTGTACATTCAAGAAAGATTTGTTGTACGCAAATGTCCACAATTTTTTTTCTCTTTTATAATTTTTTAACGCACCTACAAAAAAAAAATAAAAATAGTAATTACAAAGTCAACAATTTTTCGTCTCGTTCGTTTTATCATTTTTTTTCACTAAAGCATACAAAAAAAAATGTAATTAGAAAGTCAACAAGAAAAAAATTGTGGACGATCCTCTACAGCAAATGCTCGTCAACTGTACAAATATTATTTCTACCGTGTATATATTCATCCAAGTAATATTTGAATGCACTTAAAACAATACAAAAACCGACGGTTTAGAATTAAAAAAAATAACCCATCATTCGTCTTGCCCGAACCTTTCCCACCGTCGAGACGACTCGAGTCCGCAACTCGTCAACTCTTTGTCCCAAATTCGTGAATAACCATTGGAAGATGAGTGAGCAAGAGGCCGAAGCTCGGTTATTGCGAAAGATGCTCGGAGGGTTGTTCATTGGCCTGCGAGTCACTCGTCTCGGAGTTGGGTCGTGGGCGTTGGCGTCTCGCCCCCGCGCGTGCATGACCAGATATACCGAGTTGTACACACTCGCGCAGTGGTGCTTTTGTGCACGCTGGCAAGAGTATCGTGTACAAGTAACGCGTTCTCGGTCGTCCCGTGTCTCCGGAGGACTCGCGACGAGGCGCTCCCTCTCGAAAATAATCCACCTTGCTCGTGAAACGAGTCTGATGGCTCGGGAAGAGCGAGAGAGCGAGAAGGGAAGTCCCTCGCGAGCTACGGACCGAGCAGTCGACACCGTCCACGTGTAGGCGATGCTCGCAGTCTGGCAGTCTGAAGCGAGCGCAGACGATGTCTGGCGCGGCGCGCGAGTACAGAAAAAAAGATGAGGAAGAGGCGGAGGAGGATGAAGAGAGAGAATAAAGGAGGAGACACTTCTGCGGTGGAATTAAGCGGAGGAACACAACATCAGCATCAACGGGGAGTCGACCATAGAGCTCACCGAGTAGACACAAAGGAGGCCGGAGGTTCATTAGTCGAAGACGAAGATGAAGAAGAAACGCTCGTACGTGCCCCGGACCGGGGACTCGAATGAACACTGTGTGTGCTCTATCGCCTCCTCCGGCTCACACTGACAAAGTAATCTGCCAACAGCTGCAGATTACAAACATCATTGCGACTCGTTTATCAGCGGTCACGGATATAACACTTTACGGTGGCGCGGACAATGACTAGGATTGTATCCGACAGTGGCTCGTTGTGATCCTCGAGTGGCGATACTTTTGATGCCTAAAAAAATAAAGATTTCATTATTTTTAGTACTCTTTTCTTTTGGATGGGATTCCGTTTTGGTCGATGAATCGAAGCCATTTAAAGTTTAGACTCGATATTCGATAGGTATTTTTCTTTTCCGAGCTGAGTGAAGTTCGGGAAATGTCTCTGGTGGAATAGAACGAATCGGCCTGGCTTCCCGCGAAGCAATTTCGTCAGATAAATTCCTGCGAAATCACTGCGACGTCGAGTTCACAATGGGGAAACGAGGACGAGGGGAAGCAATAAAGATTTCATTACTTTAGATGTTTTTTTCGTAAGGATAATTCGTAGTCGGTCAAACATTGTTTCGGCCCATTATTGGAGCAATTAGAAATTTGGTCTTGATATTCGATAGATATTTTTATTTTCTGAGCCAACTGGTGTTTGAAAAAAATAAATAAAGATTTCATTATTTGACTTTTTTTTTTTCTTTTTGAAAGATCGATTAGTGGTCGGTGAAATATTGTTTTGGCAGATGATGAATTTAAAGTCTCGACTCAATATTTAATAGATAATTTTCGTTTCCGAGCTGAGTGGTGTTCGGGAAACGTCATTGGTAGAATACAACGACTCGGGCCGGTTTACCGCGATGCAATTTCCTCAGATAAATTCCAACGACGTGGAGTTCACAATGGAGAAACGGAGACGAGGGGAAAAAATAAAGATTCCTAAAAAAATATAAAAAATAATGAATCGGGCCGGTTTACCGCGACGCAATTTCCTCAGATAAATTCCAATGACGTGGAGTTCACAGTGGAGAAATGGAGACGAGGGGGAAAAATTAAGATTTCATTATTTTAGATTTTTTTTTAAGGGCGATTAGAGGTTGGTCGAATATTGTTTTAGCGGGTGATCCGAGCAATTTCAAGTTACGATTCGATGTTCTATAAATATTTTTCATTTCCGAGTCGAGCGGTGTTCGGGAAGCGTTTCTGGCAGAATAGAACGAGTCGGTCTGGCTTCGCGCGACGCAATTTCGTCAGATAAATTCCTTCGAAATCACTGCAACGGCGAGTTCACAATAGGGAACCGCGGTCTAGAGAGGGGGCAAAAAATAAAGCCGCGATCGATAAAGGACGAATGTGAGGTCGAAGCGTTCCCTCGGGAATCGAGGTCGCCGGAAGTTAATTTTGCGCCGAGACGAGACCGAAGGGAGTGTCGTCGCCTTCCGCACATAGGGATGGAGCATCCGCGTCTGCTCGAAGACCCACCGCTTCTTGGGAAACTATTTTCCCGAGTAAAAATAGAGCAAGCGACATACACGACTATTTTCATTGTCGCTCGGAGATATAATTGTAACTCATGTTTTTTCTTTTTAAGATTCGTCATACGACACGTTTCGAACGTCAATGCGAGCTTTCCGAGCGGCTCGGAGTGACCTACTTTCGTGTCCATTAGCGGTTCAAAAATTTCTATTTCAAGACTCGATCAATGGGTGATTGATAATGTACAACGCAAATAGCGTACAGGACGAACAGTTCAAAGATAGAACATGAGAAAGAGATGAAAGCGAGAGAGGGGGGGGGAGAGAGAGTTCTGTCAGTCAGGCTATCGTCGGGACGTCAACCCTGGGTTCATCGATCGGCAGGGTGGCGGCCGGGTGCTTTGGCTGCCGTTACACGCGCACTCTGCCAATTACCCTTTACGACATAATAATTTTGGTGACGTGAGCTACTCGTGTTCACCCCACGAAAAAAATAAAAAAAAATTTGCTGACGTGTTTCCACTCGAGGCTTGACCCAGGGGGAAAAAGGACACACCTCCTTGCCATACATATATATGTAACTATCAGTGTCGAAAAGAATAGCAGGTGCAATCCTGACGGCTAAATTTCTGCTCTATTCATTTAAAAAAATATATTATATACCTGCAGTTATGTTGGTTCGCGCGCTAGGAGTACGGGAAACCGGGGCAAAACGGGGACGCTAAGCAATAAAACCTGGTACAATGATACCAAAAGCATAGATCCATTGTTTTTCACACCATAATTGTATTGGCACCGGTTTTGAAATGTTAAAAAAAAAACATTTGGGGCAAAACGGGGTACATGTCCCCATTTTGCCTCGGTTTCCCCGTAGACCGGGACAAAACGGGGGGGTTAAGCAATAAAATCTGCTAAAACGATACCAAAAGCATAGATACATTGTTTTTCACACCAAAATTGTATTGGCACCGGTTTTGAAAGAATATTAAAAAAAAAAAACCATCTGGGGCAAAACGGGGTACATGTCCCTGTTTTGCCCCATGTCCCCGTTTTGCCCCGGCTTCCCCTACCTTCGTGAATGTCTGTGAATATCTGTAAGTACCCGTGTGAGTATCTGTGAGTACACTGCGAGAAGGATCTAGTAAAAACTATCGATCGTCTATGACAAATTACCATAGCACATAGTAGAACGGCACTAGGGCTCCACCTATGGCAGAAAGCCGCAGATTGTCCAAGAATTTTTACTGTAATGTCTACGAAAAATTCTTATAAATCCGGTTCTTTCTACCATAGGTGGCACTCTAGTTCCTTACTACTATGTGTTGTGGCAATATCTCTCAGGCGATACAATCATATTTACTAGATCCTTCTCTCAGTGTACCAGTGTGAATATTTGTGAGTATCTGTGTGAGTGTCCAATCAACATGAATTTTATTATATATTAAATTATATACATGTTTGATTGAATATGTGTACATCAAAAATAAAAAAACTTGGTGGTATCAATATCACTTGTAGTAAATAGGCTGAGAAGCCGGAGGCGACGCACGTGCGCAACTGCAAGGGCTCGATCGATCGTCCTAATGTGTTCCGTGGACACCCTCCGAGTACATGCCCAGTCTTCTTTTCCGATAAATATTTTTTTTGTAAATACGATCTTTCTTTTTTCCTTCAATGTCAGCCAGACGGAGTTGAGCGTAGCACGAGGAAGAATAATAATCATTCCCCAGAGAGCGAAGCTGAGTGACTTATTTCTTGTAATCGAATTAGTCACCGCATGGAAACGAGAGTGAATCGTTCGTGCGACGATCGTCTCTTCAGTGTCACAAGCCCGCGTGCGGCGGTGTTTCTCTTCCGCCTGGCCGGATGAACGAAGGAACGTTTCCGTGCTCTCGGCAACCGCAAAAGTGCATAAGCGAGAAGATAGGCCTGGTTACTTATTGCCAACCGAGCGGCGACCCGAGGATGACGATATGGCTTTGCCAGCTTCGATCGTGTCGAAGGTGTCCCCGCGCGAGAATTCGAACACAGGTGCAAAAATAATTGCTAGTTAATTATAACTGGCCTAATTTAATCTTCAATGATTTTGTCAAATTATCGTTATCGAGCAGCATCGCACAGGCTTTGTACTACAAATTGGAACCTTCTGTAGCGATAAAAAAAAGTATACGTACATCGCAGTTCCAACAGAAATATGAACGTAGATTGGATTTGATTGCAAGAATGACATAATGGCGAGAAAAATGTTGAATCATCGTCATTGACAAGGTTTTTGTGGGCCGTAAAAAAATTGGAAGAGTTAAAGAGAACAAAAAAGGAAGAGCTGAGAAGACGATTTGCCACTGGGAACGATCCATAGATACGGATTTTGTAATCTATTTTTACAAGTTGTTATGGTTTAGTTTTTTTTTTTTTAGCGTTTGCACAAAGTAGATATTTTCAGTCGAACAGTGGCCTACGAATTCCGGTGTCTCCAGGCATACGAGAATATTGGATAAAGGTGTAAAATGATTGCAAATTCATATCCCAGCATATTTCTCTAGTGGTGACTAACGACTGGTATTGCGAAATGTCTGACGTTTCGCAACATTAAGCAAGCCTCGGCTATAACTGCAAATTGACCCTTCTAGAACGTTAAAAAAAAACGCATGATTGTTATATAAATAGAGCTGGCATTTTTTTCCTTTCCCACCCTGCATAAATGTCGATAATAACAATCTTTTCAAACCAAATGCTACATATGAAAAAAAAATAAAAAAGAGGCAATCTTTTGCAAAAATTCCAATGGAAAAGAGATCGCCAGATTACCTAATTTCTTTTAATACATTCCAAGCTGCTCGGAAATAAGAAAATGTATGCACAAAGAAAAAAATACATAGTCAGTGCCCATAGCACATTCTACTATGAAATATAATCCCCAAACGGAACATCTATTTGTCTAGTTAGGAAAATAACCACCAATCCTAATAGCAAATATAATTACAGTTCAACGAATTTAATATCTTTCAACAGGAACTATATGCATAGACATTCCCTCAGCGAATTCCTCCGTATAGTAAAAATAACCGTATTTACTTTCTGAACGTGGTCTGGCGATTCTCATTATTCCATCGGAATTTCGCACGCAAATTTTTCGGCTCGTCTCATCGCGGAGTTAAACGTCGTGTGACGATATCCCCAAAATCCCCGGAGCACAGTGGTCTCTTACACTCGAGAGCGCCGATTCTCGGCTCTCGGGTGTTAAAGAGCCAGGAGAGAGGCGGGGCTGGGTGCAAAAAGTATCGCGTGTCGTCGCACTTGAGTTAACCAGCATAACCCAGCATGGAAACTCAATCCCCGGCTCGGGAGCGATGAGGAGGCCTCTCTCATCCGTACGAGGTGCGATTTCCACCTGACACATATTTTCGTCGAGGCTCCGATGGAGATTCTCGCGGGGATATTGCGAAGGAATATTTTTAAATAACGAAATAACCGGGGGGAAACGCGCAGTATTCCGGATGGAATACTGCGAGGCTCATTGCCGGACAATGCGAGTGAGTCATGCACCCCACGGGAGCTCGCTAGAATTTCATTTTCGCTCTATGTAAAGAGAGAGAAAAACGTAAGAGAAAAAGACAAGCAAGAGAATAGTAATCGATATTGCGTCGAAGCTGCGAGCCGTTCGGGGAAACGCCATAAAGTTCCGGTCAGCGACTCGACGCAACAACAACAATGTGCTTCTCTATTGCTGGTGGTGAAAATTATTGCGAACGACCTCGCAGGCCGCTCCAGTTCGGTCAAGATATTATACGAGGCGAACGCATTTTTTTTTTAATTCGACGGTAAAGTCGAGTAGGAATGAAGTAAGAGCCAGACAAATCGTTGAGCGGCGCGTTTTACAAAGATCTAAAGTTATTTCGTTTAGTTTAGTTTTCGTAAAGTTCCGGTCAGCGACTCGACGCAACGATAACGTGCTTCTCTCTTGCTCGTGGTGAAAATTGTTGCGAACGTCCTCGCGGGCCGTTCCAGTTCGGTCAAGATATTATACGAGGAGAATGCATTTTTTTTAATAATACGATGGAAAAATTGAGTAGGAATGAAGTAAGACGCAAATAAATCGAGGAGTGCCGCGTTACAAAACGATCTAAATTAATTTCTTTTTTTTCCTTTCGTTTTTTTTTTTTGCACGAAGCCTGTAGAGTTGGATTTTAATGGTTTAGAGAATTGATCGCCGAGAGCATATAGCGGGGCGCCGAGATTCGATCGTCCGAACAGAGCGAACGCATCGATTCTAGGCGCGGTCATGCATCACGGTGGAATTAAATCCGATTAAAGTTGCAGCTGAGCGATAGGGAATTGGGAAGCTCGAGCGCGCGTTACACACACGACGCGTAAGTTATTTTCTCTAGCGAGTAAATTGTTAACTTCCTCTACGATGATGCCCGCTGGCTTCGCTATTCAGGGTCAGCTAGCAACACACACGGAACTTTAGATCCGCTGCGCTAACATATAATATTATATGCCCCGGTTCGTAAAATTATATTGCTCGGGTGTTTCTGCATCGATCCAATTTTCATGAAATAAAAGATGAAAAAAATAAATTTAAAAAAAAGTTGAAAAACGACAACTTATTGACTACTTATCCACCGGCCTCGAAGCTCATCTGGAACGAAGATTCGTTCAGGCGAGGTGCTCGAAGAAAGGTACTCACCTGCAACAAAAAAAGAAAAACAAGTGTTTTAGTATTAAAAAAATAAAAAAATGTTGGAGGAAAAGAAACACGAGGCTATCTGTTATCGGCAAAATTTGCCGGAGTCTCGTGAACGGTGGGGACACAATATTAATTGGACTATAAACGATTAGATTATGCACGCTCAGGTTGACTCGGTAGTCGGGGAGGGTATAGAGGGAACGCTCGATCGAGTGGAATAAGCCGTATAAAGCACGCAGGATGTATACGTACAATGTCACAGAGACGCATTAAATCCTCCTCTCGATAATCAAAAATCCTATTTTGACACCGGAGAGTAGACGCAAAAAGCAATCGATTTATCGATATCGCGGCAGCTGATTAGAATGTCTCCGCACATTACGGTGACGAAGGTCAACCGTGGACCCCACGGTTATTCCGGAACGAAAATAAAGCGCTTTTTAATGTAATTTTGTGAATGGAAACTTTCTAATCCAAACCTGACAAACGTTCACTGCTCTGCGCTATAAGATTGCATTAATCTACCGGAATCCAAAAACATCTCAATATGATCAAAAATTTTTAATAAACGACCTTACGTCGCAAAAAATGTCTGCTTTAGTATACAAACAACTTTTAAAATACACCCAGAAAAATAATTTATTTGACGGCCACCGTTTATTTGGTTTAAGGAAAATATTTATTTGATTTAAATAATTATTCATTTTAATTAAGTAAATAGTCACTTAAATGAAATAAATATTTATTTAAATCAAATAAATATTTTGCTTAAACCAAATAAACGGTGGCCGTCAAATAAACTATTTTTCTGTGTGTACCCGACCGACTCTACTGCATGGACTACTTTAACGCAAACCTGAAAAGCCTCGCTCATCGCTCTGCACTATAAGATTGCAATAATCCACCGGAATCCAAAAACATTTTCCAAAAATATGATCAAAAATGTACAATAACCCACTCCGCAACTTCTTCACTTTCGCGCATACGCTATCGGCTGTACATTTCGCTGCGATGCGAACAAACTGCAGAATTTTCGAGAGTTTCAGCGATGGCTCAAACAGTGCAGAGTTCTCGGTTTATTGCTTTGGCAGGGAAGCCCGTTGAGTCCTGGCACGGTAAAGTCAGCTGCACAAAAGTCCGAGGTTGCCTTTGTCGTGTGTGTGTGTCCGTCAGTCCGACCGTTCCGAACCGTCCGACCGTCCGTGTGGTGCCGAACCGCGGCTCGTGCGTGGGTTATCGCGAAAATTTATCGGCTACCGCTAGCACACTGTACCGAGAGAGAGGAGCGCAAAAGTCGGCGGGAGAAGAACTTTGGCTCTCGTACGACTTTTGAATGAACGGTAAAGCCGGTCCGAGCTACTTCCGGGCGCGAGGGGCGAGCTGTTTTATAATAAAGCACCAAATGTAGGTGTGCATGCATGTACGAGTGTGTCCGTGTGTGCCGAGAGTGAACGGGTGACACAACGAATGCCGAGCCAGCCGTTCGAGTCTTCAAGAATGTTAATGGTATTAAACCTTTGTGGTCTCAGGGATCGCGCCGATGGCGAGTGCAAACTCGCCACGCGGTCACCAATAGACACCATTTATTCGTCCCACTTATTTTTCGCTCCGACAATTTTTTTTTACCTAATTAACAATTGAGGCGAATTTCGTGAGACTTGAAAAATAAGGGAAAATAAAACAGGTCGACTAGCTTTCTGTGGAGTTACACGATACGTCGAGCGCGGGTTTAGGGAGATCGTGTGTGCAAGAGGACGGTAAATTCTTCTTTAATTGGGAGGACAGGAGGAGAAGGACCTGCCAAACGAGGGTCCAAGATTTCCGCGAAATCCGGAGGGCCTTATTTTATTTTTCCATTTTTTGCCTTTGGTCGCTTTTGCCACTTTTTTATGATCGGATTACCTTCTGGGTTTTTATTTATTCTTTTGTTTTATTTTTTCAGTACTTTCAGATGGTTTCGAAATATTATCCGACAATGTTATTTCGTCGAGGATTAAAAATACTGACGAGCCGATGGGCACGATTAATTGCACGGAAGCCTGTCCTATAGACACGAGATTGTCGCAACGTCAATCGCTTATTCATAACACGCCTTGCGTTATTCTTCATCGGGAATGCACAAACATTAAGAATCCGTTACTTAACGAACGACGGGGGTTGCCGATGACACAATCCGGCGAGTCGACCAGCTTGACGATTCGATTTCTAAGGGCCTATGTAAATTCCACAATATCAATAACGATATTCTTTCTTTGTTGATCCACGTTAAATATGGTAAGTATATTTTTTTGTATACTTTTTATCTGAGTCCTTTCACCGATTCCAAGAAAAAAACATCACATCCACAAGGATGCCAAAAAAGGTAATCTCACTAGCGAAAGAACATTAAACAGCAATCCAGCGATTGAAAGTCTTTTTATGAACGCACTTTAATCAAATCTTTATTAACCGATGATTATTCCTTTTTTGCAAGTGAAATAAAAAAGTAATTCGTTCACCGCTACAAAAAAGGTGCAAAGTAATTTGCACTCTTCTTCCTCATTTATTTGAATTTAGCGCATTGACTCCACTGAGAAAAAAATCGATTGAGTCAACAAAATGAGCTCTTACGGGTGGCGAAACAAATTTTCGGTTGATAGAACGAAATAATTGCTGTATTAAGTAAAGAAAAATTTGAATGGACAGCCTGTTAGTTCGATCAACGTGGTATTTCATTCGATCAACTAAACATTTGTTTCGCCACCCGTAAGCGCACATTTTGTTGACTCAATTGATTTTTTTTTCTCTGTGTAAATTTGCTCATAGCGTTTGTCTGTGAGTTCGCTGATCAATTGTGCCTTCCTCATAGGAAGCAATGCACAAAATGGTAACAAATGAGGACTCCGTGTGCAAATTACTGTGCACCTTTCTTCGTAAAAAAAAAATCTAAATCTCATAAAATTGGAAAGGTAAAAATTTGGCATTGAAATCTCTGCTAAATGTTATTTTTTTGTTAACGGAAACAAAGCTTCCTCTATAAGGAAGCAAAGCGATGCAAAGTTCTTCGTGAACTTACATAGCCAAACGTTGCCACGGGGCGCTGTGTGGAGCAGATTAAGGTGAAGGTTGAAATCGAGACCGGCAAGGTCCTGTCGCAGGTGAGTGCTGTCCATGACGAGTGCGCGTTCGGGCAGTAGAAATAGGTGATCGCTGCCCTCTGCGGGCCCGAGGGTTCTGGGTACTCGTCCGACCCCGAGTGGGCCCGATCGAGCGGTCAACATTATCGTCCTATCGATACGACATTCGATCCTCGATTGTTCGTCGTCACGGTCGTCTTTACAGTTCTCTGCTCTGTCTGCCGTTGGCGGCGACTCATTATCCGTTCCGATCCCCGTCGCCCCGAGTCAGTCTCCGGCTCGGCGGTCTCGCGCGAAACTCACCCGACCGGAAGTCGAGGGCGAACAGTAAAATAAACAAATAAAATTGTCCGCCGTACGAACGAAGAAGAGGCACTCGATTCGGCGAGAGTCCCAGGAACGAATCACAAACACACGCACTCGTTCAGTCAACTCGAACCGCGAAGCCGGCGAGATAAGCGACTCGACGAACGAACGTTCTCGCTACTTCAATAATCTTCCTGTCCCGAAGAGCGGGGCGCGGAGACACTCGGAGACACTTATCGGATTTCATGGGTGTCGTCGCATTGGGATTGAAACTTGGAAAAAAAAAGAAAAAAGATGAGACGTTTGTATATTCGACGGATAAAATCTGTCCGGGAGACGAACGGTTTAGTTTCAAGCTTGCCGATCGCACCGGCGACGTGTGTAGCTATAAGCGCGCCGCGTCAGCTGTTATGTACAACTGTGCTCACTCTCGATTCACGCTCGACCTCAACGCGAGAGCAATATATATGTATTGTGATTTATAGCTCACGCGCCAATTAATCGGTGTGTATTTACGACTTCGCCGTCATATTTACATCGTTCACTCACCGATGTATGTATACATATATATATATATATATACACACTATATTTTACGCGAAAATTTAAATTCAAAAAGCACAGTCGATGCCACTGTGGGTCGTTAATATTTCACGAAATAATTATCTCTTTGTAGCTCAGGTTCTTAATTTATATTAATAAGTTTCATTTAATCCGGCGGAGTGCACGTGGCTGCGATTGTTGTTAAGTTTGTCGGTCACTTTAACGTAATTTGAAGAAAAGAAAAATGAATAAAAGTTAAAATAAATTATAAAAAATATTTTTAAATGAGAACATTTTTTTAGTCATTATCACGGTGAAAAGTTCGAGAACTGTGATGGCTATCAGTTTGACACTACGAGTGAGAGAGAGAGAGAGAGCCGGGTGTGGGGCGAGAAGCCTCGTGGCAACGTGGTGGAAAGGAGCCTGAACGACGCAGCTGTTCGCGCTCACGCTGCGACGACGGTCGACGCGAGACTGAAAGCTCGACACTCGAGAGTCGAGACGGCGTAGTAGCAACGGGCTTTGCGCAGAGCGCGACAGAGAGAGAGAAAGAGCCTGCGCGACTTGGTATGTGTGTGCGTTAACAAACGGGGAGAAGCGACCGAGATGTGCCGAAGGAATGAAAGAGATTGAGATTTTCAATGGTATTCTCCAACGAGAGGGAGAAATATATATATATATGCAAATATATATATATATACATATAATATATACGCATACGTATGAGTATACGTATATATACGTATATTCATCCACAACTCATCTTTCGACTCTTTTGTGTTCCTTCCATCTTCCTTCGTGGCGTTTTGCTCGTTCTTCGTAACACAAGGCTACGAAAAATAAACCTGTTTTATAGGGTCAATTTACTATTGAATTACGACGGGAAAGTAATCGATTGGCCGAAAATATATACAACTGGTACTTTGTTGAATTACGGTTTTTTTTATTGATCCATGTTGCAACATCGAGAAGGTCGGTTTTGCATTAAATAAAGGATTACACTACTTTGTATTCTCCGACGAGCGGGAGACATATATATGTATATTCAGCCAACCACTCATCTTTCAAATCTTTTGTGTTCCTTCCATTTTTCTTCGTACCTTTTTTGCTCGATCTTCGTAACACAAGGCTGCAAAAAATGAACCAATTGGCCTAAAATATATGGAACTGACACTTTTTTGAACAACAATTTTTTGTTCTGTTCTTGGATCGATCCATGTTGCAACGAAACATCGAGTAGTTCGTTTTTTAATAAAATAAAGGATTATACTGCTATGCAGATGCGTGGAGGAGTGAGACACAACTTGACCCACATTCTAATTTTTATTTCCATTATTGCATGACGAATAAATTTGCCCTTTGGCACCCATCGGGAGATGATCTTTAGTCGAGTATATAAAAAATACCCACACCTACAGCCGATTCCATTCCTCGTAACGAGATTTCACAACGTTCCAAGGTCTCCCCTACATAAAATCCTACGTGCTCGATAGATTGAAACGCAGTTACGATAAAAATATTCGAAGATTCGCGTAACTGGTCCAGTTAAAAAATGTGCAAACCATTTCTTTTATCCTATCGGAGGGATGGAAAAATAAATGAGAAAGTTTTTCCAAATACCCTCAAAGAATTTCCCATTCCTCCTAACGAGTTTTCACAACGTTCCAACGTCTCCAGTACATAAAATCCTACGTGCCCGATAACCTGAAACTGAGTTAGGATAAAAAATACCCGAAAATCCACGTAACTGATCCAGTTAAAAATGTGTATATAATTTTTTTCTTTAAATCCTGTCAAAGGTATGGAAAAATTAATGAAATTTTTTTTTCGAATCCTCAAAAAAAATGTTCCATTCCCAGGATATTTCCGTCTTGCCGGGCGTTATGGATCGTAAAGCTAATCCGGGCTTCGATGCGAGCCAGTGCAGTCCGGCCTTTCTGGATATCGTAACTCATGGATTATACGAGCAACTTGCTGCCTTGCCGCTCTACCTGTCCGCTTCAAGCACGTTTCGAATATAAACTCCCTAAACCTAACGCGCATGACGAGAAATATTTCCCAGTTACGCTCTTCGGAAAATAACTCCCGCCACGCGCACTATCTTCCCCTTTTTTTCATCGCAAAAAAGTTCTCTACCCTAGAGGGAGTTTCGAATAAAAAAAAAAAAAAAAAAGATCACGGTCACATCGACCGCGTGCGTAACTACTAGAAGCGCGCCGCGACTTATTTATCTCGGTTCTCATCCCAAAGCGCTCGTCCGCAGCGACTTACATGGCCGGTAATGTCAAGATCGCGGCAGCTGTGACGACTGTCTCAGCTACGCTGGAAGTCGCGCTCCACGAGAGATCCGAAGATCCAGCGGCGAGGGAAAAAAAAAGATGGAAAATGAGAATGCTTAGCTGCTCTTAAACCGCGTACACATATCTCAACCTTCTACCTCTTCGGATACCGTTCGATAATGGTCGAATAAAAAAAGCGACACGCCGCTGCTTTACTTATGTGGACATTGCTCGGCGAGCACGTCCGTCGATTCCGGTGTCGACCTATACATATATATATATACATATAGCAAACGCACACCTCGAGCGGAGCCGTAACGGGTGTATTTCTCGCTCTCGTTCGTTTCCCACTGTAAATCAAACCGGTTGATTGATTATCCGAAACAACTGTATCGCGAGATGATGAGCGTTGAAATATCGGACGGAATGGATTTTTCGAGTCTCAACTGAGCGGAGTCTCTCGTCCGTGCATCTCTGGTCGTCCCCGGCGACGAAGCTGGGCGCGCTTGTGCGCGAACGCCGTGAGTCATCGTCGGGCCCGGAGGAGACGCAGGCGACGCGAAGGAGCCCCCGCCGGCAGACGCGTTGACCGTTATTCCGAGTCCCCCGCGGCGGATCGCCGAACAAGAAACGAAGAGAAACTGTAAGAAAGGACGAGCGCGAGTTTCGGCCCGAGCCCGAGGTTTTGATGGTTTAATAATGGATTTCTTTTTTCGATAATCTTTTTTTTGTATTCTTGATTGATATTAATGGCTGTTAATTACGAAGCGCGTTTCGACTCGGAGTATAATTACAATTAGTGTCGGAGAAAAAAAAACATTGAATTGAGCTCACATTTCACAGTCCAAGGTCGTAGAAATTATCCGTCTGTGATGCACGCGCAAAGCTGCGAGGCTTAACGAACCATCGCGCAACATTGTCTCGCTCGGCGATTACGTTAGGACGAGTGGGAATTGAATTTTTAATACGACCCCGATACGAGCCCGAAGACTTCCGGCGCGGCATCGGCGGAAGGGAGGGCCAGCCTGTGAGTCGCCTTCCGAATTGTTTTTCACGCCGAGGAAAGTGCGAGTGCCCTGCGACGAGAGCCCCAGATTCCGACGATAACACGCTGCACCAGAAACATTATTCAGTTTACGGGCGACCCGCAAATTAATATTTGTTCGGTTTAAATAAATATCTATTTGATTTAAATAAATATTTTTTTATTTAAATAAATATTTTTTTATTTAAATAAATATTTTTTTATTTAAATAAATATTTATTTAAACCAACTACATACTTATTTGCAGGTATCCGTCAAATAAATTTTTTTTGAGTGTGGGAGTCGGAAGTCGGATCATTCTGCATCTCGATCCTCGAGAGACATTACACAGGGAATGAAAAGAAAGAACAAACCGAAGAAAGAAAAGTAAGAATTCTCCGCGAGAAATTTTCCGTAGGATAATCGCTCTGGCGCGTCTTATAAATAATAATATCGTTCTAATAATCCAGCAGCGTTGTACGAAGCGCGGATTTATTGCTCGGACGGTAATAAATTTCGTAGGAAAGATTACTGTTTCTACGGTAAAGTAGTCGAGGCGCGCGCGATATATAGCTCGAGCCTTTCGCTGACTGTGGAACAGCTTCTCGCGCCTTTTTCATCGCCGCATCGAGGCCTGCGTCCGTCCTTCGTTCCTTCGTTTTCCTGCAATATCTCCCCCTACCAATTTCGTCGTTATCGTTCGTCTCGCGCAACGGGAGAAACGCAACTTCCACGAAGTCATCGTTGTTACCCCGCTGACAATTGAACGAGGCTTAGCCACGGGGAAAGTGGAACGTAGGTACGGACTTCCATGCGGACTGCGGACGAGGGGGGAAACGTGTACGGAGGGGGGAACGAGAATAAGCCGCTGGTTATTCTCGCGCGTAATTCCGGAGAGCCGGTGCGAGTTCGCGCATGCGCGATGCGGAGGCATCGAACACAAGAACTTCCGGGTCGATCAACGGCGCGTGTTTTGCCCTTTTGATTGTTGCACACGACCAGGCAATCGGGTAAACGACCGTGAAACAAAAAGAGGCGCGTCGTTAGTATCGAGAAGCGTGTCAGGCAAATAGATATCTTAGACCGGAAGTGGACACGTCTAGCGGGACGACGAGGTTCTGCAGCGTTTATCTCGCTGACAGATCGTTTGAGGCTATTTTTGCATAAGACCTTTTTTGTAGGGCTCGGAATTATCTACAAGAAAGGTCCTAAGGATGTTTCCCGTAGAACCAACGGTTTCCGAGTTAATCGAACGGATAGAGTGTGAGGTTATTCCGAGTGTTATTTCAACTATCCAAGGTAATCTCGTAGTACGTCTTGAGAAACGTATCGACGCTTGAGTTTGATATTTGTAATTAAACGCGTTAAAAAATAAAAGGTGCAACAAGATCATTGATAAACGATACCCGCAACTTTAGTAAGCGGTAGCTTAGAAATCGTTGCACGTTTCAAGATCTTCCGGGTCGATTGATAGTTCGATTAAAACGAGATCACTTGTACACGGCGGGCGGCTATGCAATTTTAAACGACGTGCACAGCAAAGCCCTACATCCGAGGTGAGCTCTATGTTATAGTAGGTATAAGTAGTAAACAGAATGGGAGGGGAGGGCAAAGAGAGGCGTACATAGTTCGCCGAGTAAGACTGCAACACGACTTCCTGCTGCACCTGTGCGCGCGTCTCCGCGAGTCCGTAACGACGTAATAGGCCGCACCGATTCTCGTTTCGTTTCGTTCGGATAACTTTTGTCTCCCACCTCCTTGTAGACTGATGTTTGTCCTCGAGACGACGAATCGCCGATCGGTCAACACACAGGCCAAACCGTTCATTTATTTCTTTTTTTTAGCACATCGGATGCGAGACACGTTATTCCAAGCTAAGGCAAGTACTGCGTGGCACACTTGTCAAACGAGTGCTACATTTTTACGATCGTTTATAAAAAATTGTATCCATGTAATTATTGACTGTAAAGGAGCTTGATTTGTATTATTAAACGATCAAAGTAACTAACTGACGTAAGTGAAGTTCGATCGTGATTATGTGAAAGCCTCGTTGAGAGATTACAAAGTAATCTGGAAAAGAGGCTTGTGATATAATTGCACGTGTCCTCAACCAAGGGGCACGTTAATCACTATGGTCTTGTAAGAACGACAACTTTCCATGAGAGTCCTTTTTAGTAAGCAAATATCCAGGATAGTACTTTTTGTTGGTTTTTTTTCGAAATAAAATCAGATTTTTAACCAATTTTAATCTAAGACGGCCGATTTTGTTTCGTAAACTTTGCTCTATGAATTCACCAAGTAGATTTTTTTGAGGTTTCACCGTTTGACAAATAGGGGCCATTGTTTAATCGGCCAATTTTTTTTTCTCGTAAAAACTTATCATTTATCAGTTTATGTATTTCGAAAAACATCGTTATCAACAGTTTCCTTGATTGACGACCCATGCAGTTATACAAATCGACTTCCGTTACTGTTGATAAATGAACAACTTTATGGATAAACGATCGTGAAAGTTTAGCACACGTCTGACCAGTATTCATAATATTCTAAACACTTATGAGTGCGATATACAGAGTAGAGTAAAAATGTTGAAACCATTTTTCTCCGAAACGATTTTTTAGTTCCCCCTTTAGGTGAAGCTAAAGATCAACACGACCTTAAAATATTTTCAATGTATTTTTCTCCGAAACGATTTTATAAAATAAAAAAAAGAATTGTGGGGCGCACTGCGCATTTGATTACCACAGTGCGCCCGGCAACTCGTTCATTTTATAGAATCGTTTCGGAGAAAAATGCATTCAAAATTTTAACTGTGTCCCTCTCGCACTTATATCGTGTTTATGCTCCCCTTAATATAATAGCAGAGTCAGTCGATACAGGCCGATATTATGGAAGGAGCTCGTGCATAGGGAAGCGAATGCACGCGGAGCTCCCTTGTTTTGGTACAAAGTAGTGTGTATAAGTCTCGACTCGGAGACACGCACGCGCTCTCCTTCCCACCTAACAATCTTATTTTTCTTTTTGCTTTGTTTTTGTTTGCGTAACCGAAGCTATCGGAGCGCCAACAGCTTCTTCGTTTCTCACTTTTCTCGGGCCATCGTGTCTGGCCCGGACGATTGAACGCCGCCGGCCAGCGACTCCTCTACGTCTAGTGTCTCTCTACCTTCGCATGCTTGCGCGTGGAACACACGACCGGAGAGAAGGAAATGGGCGAGGTTGCCAGGGTGACGCGGCACCGGCCACGGCGGCTCCGGCGCCGACGAGGTTGAGGGTCGATAACTACGACGACGCCCTCGCACTCTTTCTCTCTCCATCCTACTACAATATTCGCCCTTCCTCTTTTTATACAAACTTGACGCCGACCGTTTTTCTTTACACCATTTTAAACGTTCTCTTCGTCACGGGAGATTGTCGGACCTACTTTTGCATATAAATTTTTATTGCGACAAAAACAATTGCATTAATTTATTTTTTTCGCGGCAACAACGTTTTTTTTTTTTTTTTTTTTTCATCACAAAGATGAAAAGTAGGTAGAATATTTTTTTTTAAGTAGTGTCAGGGTCGACAAGACTACGCGCTATTCTCTCTCTTCATCTATCTCTATCCCACTAAAATATTCGCCCTTCTTTTTTTATCCAAATTTAAGGTCGACCGATTTTTTCAACTCAATTCCAAGCGTTCTCTTCGTCACGGGAGATTGTCGGACCTACTTTTGCATATAAATTTTTATTGCGACAAAAACAATTGCATTAATTTATTTTTTTCGTCGTAAAGATGGAAATCAGGTGTATTTTTTTAAAGTGGTGTCGGAGATAAGGTTCTCTGGCGTCGGCAGAGAAATGCCCGAGCGAAAGAGTAAACAAGACATGTATATACGCGTCTTTCGAGTTTGAGTGAAAAGCGTCCTGCGGGTAGGATGCGAGGATCGTAAAGAATGCAACGGTGCAGTCGTCCGCTTCCACGAAAGCGTTTCGTCTTTATAGCTCCAGATGTACCGGGGAAAGAGCGAACGGGAAAGAATTCGCGGATTTTTTTTTTTTTTTTCTCGAAGAAATAGATTACGACGATGAAGAGAAGGAGGAATAAGGATAAGAAGTCGGGAGAGTCCAGGCGGCGCGTGAGGAAACGAGTCCGAGCTCTAGAAGCGAGCAATCATTCGTGCATAACGTCGGAACATGAAATTTCCGTGTTTATTCTCGGGTTTGATCATCGTGACGACCCCCTTTAGCCGGTGATACTGGCCAAGAGAGAAATTGCGGTTTGCTAACGCTGGACGTCAGACACGGACTTGTACGCACGCGGCGGTCCGCGATATGCTGCGCCCTTAATAAAACGCCCATTTTTTTTCTTTTTTTTCTGCCTCTCTTATTTCTTCTCAGCCTTGTCTCCTCGCCCACCTCTTCCGCGCGCCGTTCCGACCCATCGGAAAATCGTAACGCACTTTCCAATAATAATATATTGACGGGCTTAAAGTCTGTTGTAGATTAAACTACGCGTAGGCGAGCTCCGAACAATTAGCCGCGATGATTCGACGCG
Organism: Ichneumoninae sp. B BG-2022a; assembly: GCA_030522725.1. Taxonomy (NCBI): domain Eukaryota; kingdom Metazoa; phylum Arthropoda; class Insecta; order Hymenoptera; family Ichneumonidae; species Ichneumoninae sp. B BG-2022a. The sequence goes on along the minus strand of JAPYZD010000315.1, from coordinate 354 downwards.
CCGAGAGAGACCGGGGACAAATAAAACACTGGAGGCTCGATTAATCGCTATTAAGGCCAATAGAAAGTGATCGCCACGGTTGCGATAACACCACGTGAATCTCTCGTTTGTTTTACTCCTGGAGACTTTTTTGCTTCTTTCTTTTTGTGTTTACTCTAGAAACTCGAAGATTTTTGTGTTTGTTTTTCTGCTCTGTCGCAGCTCAGCCTCGAGAATCTGATATCATACGAAAAAAGTTAGTGAAATGTATTTAAAGAGGGAGTCTCGCTGCGCGCTGACTTCGCATAAGTTCGACAACAATAAGAGAAAATTGCAAGTACTTCTTGATGGTGTAAAAATCGGAAAAAAATCATG